>JAUMHP010000294.1:3969912-3981227 GCA_032361065.1 Enteromius trimaculatus
TAAGTTGCAGCCGTTTTTTTCTGTTTGCATGCGTTATTTTTAAATTGCAGCGCGTTGAGCTCTCTCGGCCACCGTAGATATGTGACCCTGGACAACAACACCAGTCATTAGTTTTAATTTTACGAAATTGAGATGTATACATGATCTGAAAGCTGAATGAATAAGCTTCCCATTGATGTATGATTTGTAAGGATAGGGCAATATTTGACCCAAATACAACTATATGAAAATCTGGAATCTGAGGGTACAGAGAAATCTAAATGCTGAGAAAATCACCTTTAAAGCAGTCCAAATGAAGATCTTATCAATGCATATTACTAATCAAAAATAAGTTTTAATATATTTACGGTAAGAAATTGACTAAATATCTTCATGGAACGTGATCTTTACTTACTATCCTAAGGATTTTTGGCAAAAAAGAAAAATCAATCATTTTGACTCAATACAATGTATTTTAGGCTATTGCTACAAATATACCCCAGAGACGTAAGACTGGAGAACAAATTAGAACTGGCGTGTTGACATTTGAAAATATTTTCTGTCTTCTCAGCATCAAAACACAGCGCTAGTGAAGCATGATGACTCTCAGCTGTCAAAACGGACATTAACCTGAATTGCATAAAGCTGCTGTGGTCAGCACCGGGGATGTGTATTTGGTGTCAATGATAAATTGGTGTATTTGATGTTGTAAGAGCTATTACCCCCTTCTGATCTGGGGACAACTAATGTTTATTTAAGCGATATAGCAAAGCATGCATAATGGTGCTGTGCTGTAAATAATGGGCCTCATTACCTGAGGTGTCAGAATGCAACATCTTACATTGTCTCTTAAGCTGTTTAGTATCACGGCTGATACAACAAATGGTTTGCAGGTCATCAGGGAGCACTGAATTAATCATGACTACTCTCAGTCTCTAGGATTTCCTCAACAACCTAAAGCTATATATCTCAGAAAATGGTGCAACCACATTTTACACCGCAAGAAAGATTCACAAATCATTTTGTGACAGATCTGGAATAGGAAGTGGGATTTTTAAAGCAGGACAGGGTTTGTGGCGCTTACATAAAGCACAAAGATTTGCAGTTGCACATTTTTTGTGGTGTAGATGGTCATAGTGCTCTGGATTGGTAACAAACAGCATTAGCTGGTAGTTTGAAAGTGAGAGACTAGGAAACCGTGACCATTGTTAGCTTTTGAGAACATTTTTGCTGTGTGAAGCCACCTGTGATCATCTGGTGCACAGCACACTCTCATGTTGGAAATAGCAGTTATATTAATTTGAATGTATTAACTCTACATATTGGATATGCTCACAGCATTTGAAGAATACAATTGTCAGTCCAGTCGGAGTTAGAAACATGGGTTTGTTCACACACGGTTTGATTATGTAAGAGCTCAACAACTGCATTCTATAAGTCATTATTCACAACCAAATTTTGGGAATAGGCTTGGTTGATATCTGCTGTATGAATGGAACCAGTCTAGTTATGTATTCATTAAAAAAGTATATACATTAAAATGACATTTATACACACAGTGGCTTGAATACACCACTTCTATGATCAGCAATTTTTTACATTACATGAATTAAAATTGATTTTATTTTGTATATTAATTTGTGGCATAGGTACTAAATATCATGGTGATGCAACTGTATTTATAACTTCATCATTATATTATATAATATAATATATAATTATATTATAATGAAGAAGAGTACAAAATAAAACCTAAAAGAAGTGAATTCAATAACATACTTTTGACTGTGTGAATGTGGCTTTAGATTCTCTCTCTTGCTCTGTCTATCTCTTTCACTTTTTCCAAAAACGTATTCTCAGCCTAATGAATTTGTCCTCTGCTGAGGCAGATGTTGAGCTCTTTACATACTGTGAAAACAGATGTTGGTTCTCATCCTCTTGAGATGCCACCAACCAAATATCCTGCTCAAAATAACCATCTTCTCCTGTGGATAACACAATACACTGTCATCATGACTGAATCAAAAGCTTTTACTGAGACAAAAACCAATTAAAACTTCTTGAATGGTTTTACTTTGATGAATGCAAAACAAATCGTATGCAATCATATCACTGATGATGTTTAATTTTATCCTGATCCCGTCATCATAGTTCTTTATTGATTTAGTGGTAGATTTTTGATGGTATTGAAGGATTTATTTTCCATACAGAGAAAATTTATCAGCTGAGCATACGCAGATGATTATTGACAGACTTGCAATCACCAGAAGATTATTTCACATTCAGAATGAATTGCAGATGAATATTCATTTAGATGTTTTAGCCATTATATAGGAAATGAATGTCTGTCATTTCGTCTATTCACTTGATCTACCAATCAGTCTATCTATCTATCTATCTATCTATCTATCTTGGTGTGTGTAATTTTGTTGAACAGTACAGGTGAAAGTCAATGATTACATGATTTTATATTTGGGGTGAACTGTGACCCTTTGTTGAAAATGAGCTGTAAAAGTCTATTAAGACAACAAATAAATACTTCAAATGAAGCATCCATCTCATAAGAGCCCATAGAGCTTACACAAGATGAACACCTGAGCTTAGCCTACAGTGTTCTCATTGAAAGGTGACTTTTAAATGGCTCCTATCTCAGAATGCTAATTACTACCTCAACAGCTTATCAGTTTTCCAGAAGGGTTTATTTAACGCCTAAATCAAGCATCGATCCACCATAGACCATCTGATCCCAGGAGGAAAATCTGCAGAATCTCTGTGGGCCAGAGATACGGGGATGAAGCATCCGTACCTGTCTGCCTCCCCTCTTTCCCTCTCTCTCTCTCTCTCTGTCTCTCCCGGCCCTTGGGCTCTACACTCTGCTGAAAGTCAATGACTTCCTGGCCTCGTGCTTGCGCACAAGGCTCTGGGGGCAATCTGTGTTGAAAATGAAATGGTACAAGCTCAGTTTCACGCTGCCTCTGGCTGTATTGTACATTAGGCAGGTCTTACATAGGACTGCTGTCTCTCTGTCAGCAATTAGGCAGGCTTAGACGAGTTGAATGATTTAATTTTCTGTGACGCTGCCAACTGTGTGTCAGCTGCTGATAGCATGTTATCTCTGGCTCTCTGTCCCTGCTGTCTCTCTCACTAGTTCGCTCTCTCTCTTTCTCTCTTGTGTGTGAATTAGTTAAAAAATGCTCTGAGCAAAGTGGGCTTTTTGACAATATCAGCATAAATCCATATTGTTTTGTAGTGTACATTCATTAAAACAGCTTCCAATTATCACTGATGATTGAAGACAAGTAGCACTGATTTTCCTTTTGATTGCATAATAATGGGACAATATTCGGTGATGCCTGAATTCTGAATTAAACTGCAGGATTATTTTTATATATTTGTTTTGTCATTGCTTAAGGGAGTAAATAGCAATTAAGCTTAGAAAAACCTTCTATAAATACTTATGTTTTATTTTCTGTTGTCAACTGATGTGTTATTTAAGAAAATAGTTTATAGTTTGTTGCAGTTTATAAATGCAGAGTCACCACAAAATGTGACAGTATTAAATGAGCGCTTCTCATTCGGGGGCTGGGGCTCATCGGGGGCCTTAAAAATGTACAAGGGAGCCACGGGATGACTTAAAGTGCCTCTATTATGGATTTTTTTTTTTTTTTAATTACCTTTCATGCAGTGTCTAATACAGCTCTAAGTATATAAAAATGTCCTGCAAAGTATTAAACCTGACAGTAAAGTTATTGTCTCTCAAAAGAAAGAGTCAGCTCTGAATCTTTACAATGAGTAGTTTTGAAATGAGACCAAGTCGTTTCATGTTGACCTCATATTGCCCGCCCACTTGGCAGAACCTGGTTTTGCTGAGTTCGGCATGTCCCTGGGGTCAACATCTTTTTCATCAACATCAAATTTTTGGATTAAAATGTTGTTCCAGGGTCAACAAAATATGTTGACCCAGGGACACATCGAACTCAGGACGTGCCGCTCACTTGTTTGTCTTTTTGCGCTGGTATGAATGAAAATGCAAATTAATTTTTGGACACTAGGTGATGCATATTATTAGATCTTGCATGCATGTCAGGCTGTTGTTAGGGACTCCCAAAACCAAAATATTAACCTTTCATAAACAATATTCATATACACTTGAACAAATCACACAATCAGTTGTCATTAATTAATTTAAAATTAAGAAATCAAGCTTTGTCATTATAACAGCAGAAATATCCAAAATATTTTGCCTGTATAGTGGGAAAATGTAAATGTTTTCTTTGGCGGTGAGGAGAATTTGAATCCACTGCATAACAAATATCAGCAAGGCATCTGTACTCAAATGCTACTAGATCTAAAAAAACTACCTTCACTACCTATTTTTGCATAAATATCTCGTTTCAAGTGATTGGATGGATTTTTTAGAGGAATGCAAATTTTAAATTTTTTTTTTGCAGTAGGATACTGAGAATTGTGAGAGGATGGTTTAATGTGCTAATTTATGATGAAAATAATTTTACAACGCAGAAAAACAGTAATGCACCTAAATTGATTTCTGCGGATATGGCCATATAGTCCCCACAATGATCCCCTGCAATGAAATCTCCTCACAGCTCGGTGAGAAGAATATATTATCGCACACTTCCTCTGGGTTCAGCATCTTATACCAGAGGCCAAACCATCTGCCAGCCTGATCGCTGGCCTGTGAGACTCGGTTCACTGTTTCCTTCATTTCTGTTCACCACTCACTACCCAGAGGCCAAACCCTTCCACGATTACATTTACAGAATGACAGACTTAACGGCTGTGTCCTTGTCTTAGCAGCGGCCAGCTGAGAATAACCTGCCACTGTCTTAAGGATGCTCCGTAAATCAAGTGCACTTTATCGTTGTATTCACATGTCCAGACGCAAATGGGAGCACCCAGAAGGCCAAAAGGCGTTAATATAAGTGTTTTGTGTCTTTGTTGTAGTGGCTGCCATGGATTCGGAAGATGAACCCCTCTTGCTCCAAGGTACCTGGAACCTAAGCGAGTTTGAAGATCAAGAGGAGGAGGAGGAAGAGGAAGAGGAGGAGGAAGAAGGAGCAACAGAACAAACAAATGGAAATGAGCAGGTCTGTAAAGGGTTGTGGTGGGCTTTCAGCTGGGTGTACACGCAACCCTGGGCGAGCGGATTGGTTCTGGCTGTGGGATTTCTGGTACCCTTTGCCCTCTCTGCTTATATGTTCCTCCGTTGTGAACCGCTAGACATTGACCTTTCTTACAGCGCATTCGAGGTCAGGAGTCATGCCTCGGCAGAACATTTTGATTCTCTCACCATTGCCCTGAAAAGTCAGTTGGGGTCATGGGACAGGCACAGGCGTGACGCTGAGGGATTTGACCTTGAAGCCAATGCTCTAAGGGACCTTTTTTTGCTCATGGTAAACAGAAAAGGAAAGGACGTCTCTACAGTGGTGAATGTCACAGAACCTGCAGGGATCTTGGGACAAACTGAGACGGGGGCACAAGATGGCAACAGACAGTTTGAAAATAATAAAGACAACAATACTAAAGAGGAGAAGACGGAATCTGTAAAGCCTAACATGACAGTAAGCCTCAATTCAAGTAATGCTGGAGATCACAGGAAACCAGAGTCACCGTTAATAAGGAAGCGAAGATATGCTGGGTACTCCTATCTCCAGAGCCAGGCTCTGTGGAGGATGGAGCTAGTATTCGTAGCCCAGGGTGACGAGGATAACAACATTTTCACCCCCGAACGCCTTCAGACCATACACCACGTAGAGAGACTTCTAATGCAGCACTCTCAGTTTCAACAGTTCTGCTGGAAGCCACTGGAAGTGTTGCGAGACTTGCCCTTAGGACCTTCCTTCTGCTCCCCTCCAAGCTCCCTCCTGTCCTACCTCTTTCCCAGTGAGCGTGGGGGGAAAATCTACTACGATGGAATGGGACCTGATTTAGCCGATATACATGGTGAGTCATTGGTGGCCAAACTGTCCCCATCTCCATCAACAATTTAGCAACCCTCATTTACTTTTAACTTCATACTGTTGAATGTTCTACAGCCTACAGAGTAAAACGAAGCTTAATTATAGCAAATAAGCTGTAGCTGGTTCTTCATTGTTTCTGGCTAGTCCTAATTGGTCACTATTTGATTTAAGTTGGTCCGATGTCAAAGAAATGTAAACATATTTTATGAGGTGGCTAATTTGTATGGACTCACTCACAGAAATAGCATAATGAGATAGCATTGTTCAAGTTGGTTTAGTTGGTTGACCAACTGGATTCCCAGTTGATGGAGACTTGGCTTACCGTCTCACAGTGCAAAAAACATTGCAGAGCAAAACAAGACAGAGCATGTAACTTTAGGTATGAAACAAAGAATGAACATTAGAAGGTACTGTATCTTGTTTTAACCACAGAAAAACCTAGAGTCCAGTGATGTTGATCTCCTCTCGAGTCTGGGTTGTTTGTTTATTCAGCATTATGACTGGTCAGATCACCTGCCAATAAAACTTAATGTGAAGGGTCGGTTTGGGTTGGACTTAAACTTCAAACCCCAAATGGTGGCTTTTTTCAAGGCCGAAATCTTTTTTGATTGTAATATCCTCTATCCTTAGGTTCCCTCAGCTTGGCCATCACTCATCCGCAATTTTACTGGTATGTTGATGAAACACTCACACCGGATAAGCTTCAGTCCTCTCTTCTTCGCAGTGAGATCCATTTTGGAGCTCCGCTCCCCTCCTTCTACTCTCTTCAAGACAGACCTCTAGAACAGAGACGTCTCTTCAGGGACTTTGTGGTGCAGTATGCAGACATCCTGTCACAGCAGTCCACCAGGTGCGTGATGAGATCAACTTAAACAAGAAGGCTTATTGTTTATTTGCCAGGTCTAATACCATGAAAGGTTAGTAAAAGCAGAATCAATTTAACCAACATTCAGCGTTAGATTCATGATTTCTTGTGGGGCATGGGCCTTAACTACAATGTACTTGCATTAAAATAAGTACTTATTGTGTTCATACTGTATTGCAAAATACGTTTTCTGCTACTGAGGTGGGATATGGTTAAGGTTAGGGACTGGTTTGGTTGTATGGGTAGATTTAGGGTTTAAAAATGTAAAGACAAATGTAATTACAGAAACGAATTAAATATATATATAAAAATGGAATTACGTAAGTAAAATGTAAAAACATGCTTTTACACAAAAGTGCATTATTCCAAATGATTAGTTTAAATGTAAGTACACAGTAGGTAAGGCCAAGTAATATAAAGTGGGACTATTGTTTTTTGGTAATTAAAGGCTCAGTTTCACAAACGGGGCTTAGCTTAAGCCAGGACTAGGCATGAGTTAAATTAAGATATTTAAGCAACTTTTACAAAGATGCCTTATAAGAAAATATTACAGGTGTGCATCTTAGCACAGAACAATGACACTGACATGTTTTAAGATATGTCAGAGCAAGATATTTTCATCTGAGACAGCTCAAACATGCAATGTAGTCTGGGACTAGCTTAAGCCTTGTCTGTGAAACTGGGGGTAAATGTCTTAATTAAAATTAAGTGAATATTAACATTCACTGTAGATTAGAATTTAGTCCATATTGAATATAAACATGCATTAAATTGACTTAAATTCCAGTTGGTGGAAACTTTATATAAGTATATCTGAATAAAATGTCCATATACATGTTGCCAAGTTAATAAGAAAGGTATTACATTGTTAAAAAAAAGTAATATCTTCATAATGTATTTTGATTATTCTTTTTCCACCCCAGTGGGAAATTCCTTCCTGTTTATACTATAAATCAAATAACTTTTGGAGGTTAGAATATTATGTTAAGGATGTTTTGACACAAATGACACAATTGAAGAAGGTAAATGTGACCTTGCAGAGAATGGTGTGTTAACTGCAATCAAGGCTAGAGTTCAGTGTGACTGGTAACCCATTTCTCTGTACAATGTCGTTCTTTGTACAAAAAAATCATGTAATTCAGAATACATACATTAATTAAAAACATGAATCTTCACTGCCATGCAAAATGTCTTCCGAAAGCAATCAGTTTTGTAAAATGAATGAACTACTTTCAGTACTCAACTCCATTCGTGGCATTTTTTTATTCTAAAAGTGATGTACTGTATTAAATTAAAACTAAAATGTATGTGAAAATTGTCATAAGGCAGAATTTGCTTTCATCAATTTGACATCCATAACGCGCCATGAACTTACGAGGACAATCTCAATGGCACAATGGTGATGAATCATAGCCCAGTCCTCCTTCTCTTCTCTGAAGCAGCTGGAGATAACACTCGCTTTAATAGCACAAAACTAACGAGTTATATAAAAATGATTAAGCACACAATGGGAGACTATTAAGCCACTAAGTATTCCTTATAGTGTCAGTGACAAAAGTCAGATGCTTCGATTTTGGCTGTAGTCATCTGTGCAACTGAAACCCCAGTAGACCAGCAGACTTTGAAACGAAACAAAACCTGTCATGAATCAGAGACAATGACTCAAAGCTTTATTACATCTGCAAAACACCCCTAATATACTTACTGCTGTCAAGACTGTGAATTTAAGCAGATGCTCTTCAAATGACAGTCATTACCGCAGGATGACAATGGCGGGAGGCCTAGAAGTGAGCCAGTGACCACATGCAGAATAGGCATTCATTGAAGCTCTGATACTCTAATAACGCCTCTAAGAGCCCACCGATGTAATTAAGATAATCTTTTTCTTTCTGCTAATGTGTGCTCACCTCCATTTTGTCTCTCATCCCCCTAATCTGGTCCTTCTATTGTCATGTATCGTCTGATGTCAACCATAAGCAATCTGGTCTCATAAAAAATCATATCTCTGCGCATTGTTTTATGTGCAACACTGTTTTTACATGTCTTGCTGCACTTTTCACAGCAGTTTCAAAGAGAAATGTCCAGTGAGTGGAGCTAAACACATGTGTACCCTTCCACGTTTTATTACATTGATATAGGTACATATTGCGACGGCGAAAAATTCAAATAACTGGGGGCTGTTTCTAAAAGTTAATGCTCTATCATGTTGGAAATATGCCCTACACCAAATCCAACCCTAAACTTATGCGATAGTGTTAACAAATGCGAAATGTACAAATTTATGCAACCGTGTCATTTCAGTTGCACGGGATTCGAACCGGAGCTCCTCACCTCTCAAGTACATATCTGTAATCCATTAGCTATTTTGAACAAACCTACCGTCCATGAAAACCCATAGATATGAAGCTGGATATGTGTGATGATAACGTTCAAATATCCCAGCATATTAATATTGTTTTGAATCATAACATGATATTCTTCAAGGAATTGTGCAAAAATTATTCTTTATTAATTGAAACTTTTACTGCCTTTATTGTCCAGTTCTTTTGGAAACTGCAGTAATATGTATTTATTGGTACGTATTTTGTGTCTAAAAAGTGCATAAAGGTACATTTATGAGACCAGGAGACCAGGTAGACCATACCCCATCTCAACTATGCCTCTCTCTTATCCCTTGTTTTTTTTCTCTCCCTCAGTAAAGTGAAGGTGTTGTACGGGGGTACGGAGTTATTTGACGATGAGGTGCGGAAGACCTTCCACAGTGACATGTTGCTGGCTTTGTTCAGTGGGGGATGCATTACTGTCCTTGTGTACGTTCTCACCTCATTTTCTGGTAAGACACTCCCTTAGAATTCTAATGAAATAAACCACAACGATTTTAACACAGTTAAGACCCTTGTTGTGCAGTCACCACAAAATAGAGATGCCAGTGTTCAGTATGGAATTGTTTTTAGAATTCAATACACAGTTGTTTCAAAAGAATTAGTCAATTAACTGTATGCCGAGTATGTTAAAGTAACTTAGTGCATAGAATTCATTGTTTAAATTGGCTGAGCACTGATATTTATTGCATTTCGTTTTTATCACCTTGTTTGTTTGTGTTTGCTGTCAGTTTGTGCAGTGGTTGTGGGGATTTTTAAGCGAGTCTTTCTGCAGGTTACATCTATCAGCCTTATTTTTAACGCAAGAGCTGCCGCAGCCATTTTTAACTTGAACGTGCAGGGCTTCTAAGCTGCTTGCAGTTATTTTAGCTGTGCACTCCATATAATACAAGGCTTATGTGCTGTTTTAATATGAATGTTTTTTATGGTCATTTTTAATAAATTACAAAATGCATTAAATTGCATTTTAGGCTTAAAGGAAAGGTCAGATAAATGTAATTGCACCAGTAATCTGTTTTTCTATTGATTGTTTACTTAAAGCATATTTGCTGGTTGATGTTGCAGACATATTAGACATATCAGTCATATTAAGGAACACACTGGTTTGTAGCACAAATAGTTTCATTGTACTTATTATGGTAACACATTACAATAAGATCCCATTAGGTAACATTAGTTACTGTCTATTTGCATACTGTATATTTTTTTTAATGTTATTTTAGGAACTAACATTGCGCAAACAGCAATGTTTTTGGTTTATTTCATCAACCAAATGCATGCAGACTGATCAAATCTGCCTGATGTCTTGAACCTGCGCAGACCACCCACACACGCAGTAGCAGGAGTTTACAACTTTGTGCCGTGTGACTTAATTAGGCACAGCAGTAAACATGCATTTCAGCTACGACTCTATTAAAAGCTCAAGACGATACAGGTTTGAAGATGTACGAACTGTGACTTCGCTTGTTGTGCAATTCTTCAAGTAAATCTTATTGATTTGGCCGTCTCTCAGCTCCACAGCTGGTTTTCTTGGTATATTCAGGTCATTATACTATTTTTGTGAGAACATTGCTAAAATGAGGCTTATTTTCTCACAGCTGCTGCATCAACAACTGTCTGGATAATGGAAAATGGAGCACCACTTTTCCATTTGACATTTTTGCAAAAAACTCAATAACAATTTTTCGCATTACGTAACTTGACCCTCTGTGCTTTATCTGTATATCATATAACCTTCCCTGATCCTTCAGAATACATTTACGTCAACTGCATTTGCAATGTGCCTCCTTGTTAGAGAAACAATAGAGAGCTCTCGAACGCTGTCGTTTCGCTCAGCTTGTGCACCAATTTGTAAATGTTTGTTATGAAACCTTTAGCACTCTCTGTTCGCCACAGCACTTTCGGTTAATTCAGAGATAAATGCGTAAAAGCACCAAAAAAACATCTAGTGCTTCTGTAAAGCACGAGGGACAAAAATATCTTGGATAATGCTTAATTGAAAACTGCGAAGACGTATTTTAAACCTGGAGGTAAGTCAAGTCAAGTCAAGTCACTTTTATTTATATAGCGCTTTTAACAATACAGATTGTAGCAAAGCACTTAACATTA
>JAUMHP010000294.1:4040269-4050425 GCA_032361065.1 Enteromius trimaculatus
CGTGACACGTGACAACATCAATATGGCGGATGTAGTATGTCCGAGTTCCATTCATACTACCCACATTCATACTATATTATACCTACTGTTTTAACGGCCGAGTAGTAGGTTCGGTTTTAAATGTAGTACCTACTTAAGCAGTATGCGATTTCGGACGCAGCACAAGTAAGAAAACAGACACAAAACATAGAAACATTCAGTACATAGAATTTCAATAATTGTTTCTCATGTGGTGTCTGTAAAAATAACTTTACATGGCACCTCACTGATAAATCTGATGGATTCAGATGGTGATTTATTCACGATGGAGAAGTGGACAGTCATATTGATTGTCTGCTTTAAATAAATCTGCACACGTTTGGAATAATAAACATAAATAATATTTTATTAATATTTGATTAAATCGCTGTTAAAAAATAGAGAAATAGACACTATATTACTAAATTGCTTTGCATTGTGTTGAGTTTTATCAAAGTGATCAATGTCATTAAGAATGTAAAGATTAGCAAAAAAAAGTTAATGGAATAAACATAAAGTTGCTTGGTTTGTATAATTGTAGGCCTATATAATACATATTTTAAAATGGCAATGCATTCATAATAATTGCTGCGATAAATATGACCCATTACCTAATATTTACCTTCTTTTCTTCTTTTCACTCTTTTGTTCTTAACAGCTCCGGCTTGCTTCTTGCTTCATTGTTTTTTTTTTGTTTTGTTTTTTTGGTCAGTAATAAATATGCATGCAAATTAAAGTGATTTGCAAAAGTTACCATATTAATTAAAAATACAAACTAGGTGTTTGTCAAAAAACAGCAGGTAATTTCAGCCAGGGAAAAACATTCTGGATTTAAACAGCAATAAACTCACAGAATATTTCCCATGAGAAACAATCACCATCCGAGACGGGCTACAGAAAGTGATAAGAAGAGTTTTCCTAATCAGTATTATGCAATAAAATGTCAATTTTAAAACTGCAATTTATTTTGTACCATACCTGAGAGATGCTGAGTGAAGTAAAAATATTTGCATCTGAGTTTGTGTATGAACTGGATAAATCCAAAACCTCATTTTTTAAAAATTAAAATAAGTTTTGAACCCCCTCAGTTCATTTTTAGAGTGGTATTAAGAGACTATTTAAATTGTGACTTGTGCATTCGAGTCAATGGATCATATCAGTCCATTTGAGGGGTTTACATAGCAGCGTTCATTACAGTACATATTCGCCATGCTCGCAAAACAGCTCTAGAGTACCCCAGACACTTTTCTTATTTAAGTATAATTTGCCTTGACTTCCCTCTGCGGATAAGAGCACATCAAAGCATCCCATTCATTGCATATGCGTTTTGCAACAGCGAGGCTGTTGACCGTTAAGTTCAAATGCTAATGGCTCAAAAGCCGATTATGGTGGAAAATTTTGATTAAAGTGCAAAGGAGGTGGAGGAAAAAAATAGGTCTTTAATATTTAAGCATGTGATGCTTGATGGCAGTTTACTATGTACCATTGTGGTTTCTTTTAGCATTAAAAAGAAATTATTAAGTTAACAAAATATTGTAAAATAGCTGCAAAATAGTGGTATTGGAATTGCATACCGAGCATAATAATTAGAGAAGTATGAGGAAAGAGTGGTATGAAGGGTGGAAAGGGAAAATGTGAACTAAATTTAAGATGATATGTATTGTAATTGCATATAATACATTTAAAGTGATGCAAGTCATATATAGTTCCATCATTTTTAATTCATTCAATTTAATCATATAATTTAATAATAAGCTGTATAAATGAATTAACCCAAATCATAAAAGTGCCTAAACTAAACTTTATTTTGAAATATAGTCTGGTTTGCTCTTTTTGGGTTCATTTGTCCTTTGCAATTCTTTCATTCTGATCAATAAACTAGAGATCCATGACTGATTTACAAATATGAGATTAGCCTAGCCTGAAGAAGCTTTCATCAATAAAATTAATTATGTTGAACAAAAAGGAATCTGTGATTAGATTCATCATCAGTAGAACAACGTACAGAATAATGAACTATGGAGATAAATAAATCACAGTTTAAATACCATCAATGGCCTCCTATAGATTCATTGTTATGTTGTATAAGAAAACACAGAGTATGGAGCAACTTGCCAACAACTACTGCTTGGTGAAAAAGATGTAGCCTACACTTTAGCATATTTTTAAAAAAGTATTATGGAAATATTGTACTTTGAAAGATTAAAGTGTGTAATGTAATGCATGTAATGTTCTTAGACACTTAATTGCATGTTGCAACTGATTGAAAATGTGTATTATTGATTGAAAATGAATTATTATTAAGTTCACCACTTAAGTACTGATTGCTTATTGTGATGAATCACTCTAGTAGCCTGTAAAGCAGCTTCAATTTAACAGGTCAGAATGCTTCAGCTTTTATTTCTACAGTATGTATGAAGGGCTCAAGCTTTGGCAGGTTAACATGGTCCAGTCTGCCCTAGCTGGCTGATGTCGTAACTACACCATCTGGCTGCAAAATGTATCAATCTCCATTGACTGCCACTGAAAAGTAGTAGCTCTTGCAGTTATGCCACTACAGTTCCTACAGTACTGAATAGTTAAAGATTGAAATCGTTTTGTCGGTTTTCCCAAAATCGGTTTCCCAAAAAACGTTTGTCAGTCTCACATTTGTATATCATAATTCAAATCAGCAATACAATCTGACAAAAAAAAAAAAAAAAAAACATATTCTGTTGCATCAGTTGAAATGAAAGACAAATCCCTGAAGTGATCTGTGCTGGCAGTGAGGGTCAAAATCAGCTGCTGGTGTGTTTACAAACTGACACAGTTCCCTAATTACAAGTTTACAGCCAGCAGCACCTGTCTGGACATCTGCACTGCTGCTTTCCCCTTCACTGACTCCTAAACCACAGCATCACTTACTACACTCATTTAGCTGTAACCCCATATCTGTCCTGTCTCTCCTTTCATACATCGTTTCATAGATATGTCTGACACTGCTGCTTTTAACAATTCTAGGTTTCAAGAAGTGGTGATCGAATTGAAAACAGTTTTATACTGCTTTAAAATAACACACTGAAGGAATATTGATTTGCTCTATGACTCTTTCCTAAATAGTTTTTTGACAGCTCCTCAGTTCTTAGTTTAATTAGTAGGGTTTGCTTATGTAAGCGCTATTTTTATTGCTCGTGTTTAGGGTTTTTGGTGTGCTGGAATTCTTCTAAAGTTATGGTTTTTGCATCGAAGGTGATGAAAAATCCCAGAAACTTTATTAAGGAACCTCACAGACTTGGGAGTTGGCCATTAAACATCCTCTTAGACACCTCCAAAAACCATGTTGAAACATATAGAAACATGCTAAAACCTGCACAACATCATGGCATTGTGATGGCGCGTTTTTTAATAAGCAAAACATATTTACTTTTTTATTAACCCTGTAAAGCCAGCAGTGTAAGTCAGAATGGAACCTTTAACACCAATAACAATAACAATTTGCATATGTGTTTTTGTTGAGTATTGAGTAAGTTTTTCATGGCTCATATGGTTTGATATAGTAAGAATAGGAGTGTATTTACATATTTTAACTTATGAGCAACAGTGTGCATTTTGGTGCAGATGCTGATATTTATTTCCAGGCTGGGGGAACTGCAATACAACAGCAGAAACATGACATAAACATAACTGGGTGCACTTTTTAGTGAGACACAAAATACGTACCAATAAGTGCGCAAGAGAAAGTAAAACTCTTGATACCTTTTATTTCTTTGGATGTGTAAAAAGATTGTGGAATACTTTAAAAACAATGTTCATCAACCTTAAATCCCAAGGTCTTTGCAAATCTTATTATCTACAGTGCATATCATCATTAGAAAATTCAGAGAAACTGGAGAAATCTCTGTGTGTGAGTAACAAGGCCGAAGACATTCGAATGATTCATCTGAATGATTCTAATCATTAAAATTACTAAATGGACCCAGTAATACTTCCAGAAAACCCTGTGCCATCTGCAGATGCCAACTAAAGCTATATAATGCAAAAAGGAAGCCATATGTGAACATGGTCCAAAACCCCCATTGTGTTCTGTGGGCCAAGGCTCGTTTAAAATTGAATGTTTCAAAGTGGAAAAGTGTCTTTTGGTCAGATAAGTTCAAATTGACATTCTTGTTGGAAATGAAGGACACTTTGCCCTCCAGGATAAAGAGGAGGGAGACATTTCAATGTGTTATCAGCTTTTAATTCAATTGCCAGCGTCTCTAATGGTATGGTGGTGCATAAGTTCCGGAATTTGGGGTGTTGTAAAAAAATTAAAAGGTCTTTTACTAAATAACAAACGATAAATCATGAGTTAGATGACAGTAGGGATGTAGTCGATGCTTTACAACATGTATTTCAGCATAGTTTGTTGAAAACTAGAAAATGTTGATATAGAGTTTGGCTAAAACTGTTATCCTGAAACATGGCATAACATAAGGTCAATTAAAACTTCTCCAGTGACATGAAAAGAACACACAGAATTGCACAGGTCCAGTGCAGTGGCCATTGCTTCCCATTTGAATAAGCCATTGCATGACCAACCTAGCATAAATATCCATCCCTCCAACTTGCTGATTGTCCAGCTGTCTGTGAAAGATACGCTGTAGAGTACCGAATGCAAAGCCACTGTATGCCACTGCACTTGCACAAGACTTCTCATAAAGACTACATTCTTGCACAATTTGAGCAAAACTTTATTTTTCTCCTGATGTTCTTTAACAATAAATATTAGATGGTTATGAATCTTTTTTATATTAATCATAGTTGAAAATATAACGTTCAAAGATTTTCATATTTTAAGGTAAAGCAATAAAATTAGTATCTACATACAAGTGCAATTGATAAGTAACAGTAAGTCACAACACTGTACTATTATTTAGAAGAAGAAAAAAAGTGCCTGCACTTACACACAGAGGCAATGACGACAAAAGGGACCTCTGAAATTTGAGTATGAAATGTTCTGGACTCTAACGCAATGATTTCCATGTCATGCATCAGCAATTCTTCCCAAAGGGCGCAGACGCCAAAAATTCAAAATAATACATGACACCTCACATTCCAAAGCTCAGAACAGACACTCTACCGGCCGGTAAGAAGACGGTTAAGTCTAGCCTTCCTGATGTTATCACAACCATTAACATTTTGTCTTTCTGATGCCTTGGCCAGCGGATTAGTGAAGGACAGGCCGGGTGTCACCCTTGGGCAGAAATCAAGCCAGACTGTGTGATGCTATAGCTGCCCACTTTAACACACACAGCATTAATCGGATGAGAACTGAATGTCAAGCTTTTGGAAAGTCTGTTAATGTACCACATTTTTTTATGACCACCATCGATCTGATGAGGTTCAAGAGGCTGCAATGCTACAGTCCACATATGTACCTTTTTTTTAAATAGACATTATTTTATTAGGCTAAAGCATTTGGGGAAAGAAAATAACCAGTGCACAAATTACCACACTGCAAAAAAAATCTTCAATCAAAAATAACAAAAAATGTCTTTTTCTCAGAAAAACAAGTCCAAATTAGGTGAGTATTTCCTCAGAGCAGTGGTTCTCAATTCCAGTCCTGGGGACCCCGTGCTCTGCACATTTTGCATGATTCCTTTATGTAACTCACCTGAATGAAATCTGATGATCTGATGATCATGAGCCGGGTCTCAGGATGACGTAAGAATCAGCCTGCCTGAATTCCAGGCACGTTTAATCAATAGAGAAGGCTTGCAGGGTCCCTACCCTCTTTGATAGAGGTGAGGGCGGTCAGAAGAGCAAACGGAGGAACATCACGGCCAGTTGGTGCTTTCCAAGGGATGTCCCATCCATTGCATTGTGAACGTACACTTTGAGAGTCAAAGGGGACAGCCTACGCTCCAACTTCTCTTGCAGGAAGGAAAGCACTACTGCAATTGGGCATCTCTGTGGGTCCTCTAGACTGAGTAATAGTATCTATCACAGCCCGTAGATAGGCCGGAGAGGTCTGACGCATTCAATCCAGGAGCAAGCCGTGCAGGCTCCTTAAATCGGGACGCAGGTGCCAGACTGTGCCCATCCCCCAAGAAAGAACTCTTTCTCAGCTTCTGTGCAAGGTCAGGGAGGATGAGGAGCAGGTCTTATTGGTGGCCCCCTATTGGCCCACAAGGACCTTGTCCATTCCCCGGGCCGAGGCCCCTGTCTCGACAGGATGTCTGCTCCTACATTTAGATGCCCGGGAATTTATGGCTTTCAGTGAAAAGAGTCTGTCCTGGGCCCACACAAGGATCTGGTGCACCAGCTTGTATAAGGGGCGCGATCACAAACCTCTCTCGTGGTTGGTGTAAAAGACAAGTGATGTGTTGTCGGTGCGCACCAACACATGTTGATCTCTTACGTCTGTGAGAAAGTGTTTCAACATGGCCAGCGTCTCCAGGTAGTTGATGTGCCACATGCGACCACTCTACAGCCTGCAGTCACTCATAACCGCTCACCAACCAGTGAGGGATGCACCAGTCGCTAGCTTTACACGGCGAGTCCGAGCTCCCAGCACCAGGCCCTGATTTAGGAACCAAGGTTTCCTCCACATTTCTAAGGCATGTATGGCTCGGCGTGAAATTTTGATCATGATCAAGTGGATTTCCCCTCAGGAAAAAACCTTTGTTCCTGAGCCATCACTGTAGGGGCCTCATTAACAGCAGACTAATAGGTACAACGTTGGACACAGGTACATCAACAAAAGTGGTTTTCTTTGCTGGAGAAAAGCACACTCTTCTCTGCGTTCAGTCTCAACCCCAGTCGTTTCATATGAGCGAGTACGGCATCTCCTCACTTCGCTCGCCGACTGTGTTAAATCAGCCAATCGTAGATATAACTGAGTATGCGGATGCCCTGAAGTTGCAGCAGAGCCAGCTCAGCATCCACATATTTTGTAAGCGTGCAGGGTGAGAGTGCAAGGCCAAAGAGAAGACGTTTTTCCTTTAAAAGCTTACCTAGGACTTCTTGTGAGAAGGATGGATCAGTATGTGAAGTACTTGTCTTTTAAATTTATCGTGACAAACCAGTCCTTGGACCTGATTTGTGACACGGTCTGCTTGACAGTGAGCATCCTGAGCTTCAGCTTCATCACTGAGCGGTTCAGTAGCCTGAGATTTAAAATGGGCCTCTGTCTACAGTGTGCAGGACCAAATGAGACCCATTTGGCAGTCGATCACCGCTAAATAGTCTATTCAGGGAATCAGTCTTTCGAGACTGATCTCTGGTATACTAAGAGCTGCTAGCATGGTGCCCTGAAGTGGAGGACCGGCAGGGGAAGACCGATCTAGCTGCTCTAGAAACCTCCCGAGGAGGTGGCGAACCTCTCAGCTCCCTTTACGTTTCCGGGCAGAAAGGACTGAAAGCAGTGCTCGCTGGAGACTGCTGCGCCCTGGAATACTGGCAGGGTTAGCAGATCGATTTCCCTACGCAGGACCTTTCCTTTGCTTGGAGGGCTCCGCAACAGAGCGTCACCAGCTCCCCTGCTGTTTATGTTGGGGAAGGGTTTTTATTTCCCTCTCAGGCAGCAACACTCTGTTTCTGTGTCTCTCTGTATGAGAAGCATGTATTTGCCTGAGTCTGCTCCACCTAGCTGCATCACAAACTGCAAAGCGATTATACGTAGCACTCGCAGTGAGAGGTCAGCGGTTCTTCTGAGCTCTCATCCAGGTCTTTTAGCAGGTCAGCTTGGTACGCCAAGTGCAGTCCGTGTGAAGACACGTCACTAGCTTGACCTGCCGTCCAGTACTACCTGCCCACCGGCAAAGATGTAATTCTTAAAGACTTGGAGGGCACGGACGGAGCCTTTAAAGACGATCAACTCATGTGCTGCAAGAATCGCTTATGAAGGCCATTTAGAGGTAGATTCCTGCTGTTTGGAAATGCAGTTGTGTAAAACAATTATACAGAAATACATTGATGACAGACTGCTCAGGCATTTTTAGAATAACCAAAACAACATTTAAGATGGTGTGCAATGAGATCGGTTCACTGCTATTCAAGTTATCACATTGTGATATTATAATCGTGAAGTCACTTGACTTTTTTAATATGTATGGGGGACTTTATTCTATAAATAAGTTTGCATAGTATTTTTAGGGCTTGTTTTCGTACAGTATATTTCAGAATTGTTCATGTGATATTCCAAAACACACTTAAAACAGGCGGATGGAAATATAGTCACTGATTAATTTTAAAATCCGTATGCATGACATACTGTAGCAATAACCATAAATCCATGATCACTTGTGTCATTATGCAGTGTTTCTTAACTAAACCCCACCCCTAAACCTACCCGTCACAGAGTTTTAGACAAATCGTACTAAATCATATGAGTGAGGTCATACGAATTTGTATGAATTAGCACATTATTGCCACCTTGTACAAATACATAGGAATTCTTCATGAGACTGCATTGAGCGGTGTGGACGCACCTGATGAAGTTGGTTAGGTGAACTTAAGATGTTATTATATAATAATTCCTATATTATTATTATTATTTTTTATTTATTTAAATATATATGAATTTCAGGGAGGTACATACATATTAAACAAACAATACAATAAATCAACTTAGGATCATATTGTCATGAATGACGATGTGAAGCATGCGGGTTTATAATGCAACATTTAATTAACAACTCCGAGTGAAGCAGGACAGGGTCGATCACCGGCAAACAAACACATCAGAGGAGAAGACAGCAGAAAAATCCAGAAACGTAGCGTAGGTCAATAACAACAACAAACTCAGTCCAAGGGGCAAGACAAAGGCGTAAATCCAAACGGGAGCAATGGTCGGCAACGATAAATCCACAAGAGAACACTTGAAAACGAACGAGAAACACAGGATTGACGGCAATACACATAAACAATGGTCCGTGATAAGACAGAGACAGAATGTGGTTTAAATGCACCTGATAATTAGACTGTGGGGCGGAGACAGGAATAAAACACTATGGCAACAGACAAGGTGGGCGGAGACAAGAGTTCATTGATATGAGTCCATGGATGAATACAGACACAAACACACAGTTCATGGAGAGCTGGAGTGCCATCCAGAGCTGGGCCGGCACATCCAGCTGATTGTTACACATTTACAATTCTACAATTTTTTTGTAAATATATTTGTGATGAAATAACAATGTAAAAAACAAAATAAAATTGTACACAAAATGATGCTCATTTTAAGAAGAATAATCACTTTAACAATTTCCCATTGCTGCAAGTACAGTATACTATATAATTGGATGTTGAAATGTTCAGTGGTGTTAATTAATGATGTGTATGCTAAATACATAATAAGTCAAATGCTAAACACCAACAGATGTTTATAAGTGTGCATTTTTCTCTATTATGTCCACAT
The DNA here is from genome assembly GCA_032361065.1 of Enteromius trimaculatus. Classification (NCBI taxonomy): domain Eukaryota; kingdom Metazoa; phylum Chordata; class Actinopteri; order Cypriniformes; family Cyprinidae; genus Enteromius; species Enteromius trimaculatus. Next base: position 4,049,667 of record JAUMHP010000294.1, read on the forward strand.
CAAATAATAAGCAAACAAAACATAAAAGAAGAAAAGTCAATCAAACTCATTCAACTTTAACTTTAACTGCAATTTCTGAATAGCATGATTGTCTAGTTGTTTCTAAACCGCTGTTCAGTCGAAAGTCAGGGCTCATCTGTTTCTTCAGCTTATTAGAGTAGAACTCATTACATGCTATTCAGGTCTTGAGCAGAAAACTGTTTTTGGCATTATGACAGCTTTTTGATGGAATTACTCATTCAGGATTTGAATACAGGTGAAGAGACATGCTCAGAGTATGCTGGTAATAAGTCTCCTCATCGCCACAGAGCAGGAATCACGTGAGATGTGCGTGCTGGAGCTCTGCTTATTTTGTCATTTTATTACATAAAGCAAAGAACAGTGTGATGGTTAGTGTGCACTTGAAAGACAATATGAAACCTCACTGTACAAAAATAACTGCATTGATCTAGCATGCTTGATCCCTAGCTCAGGCTCATTAGAAATACAGTATACTGCATTGATCTAGCATGCTTGACCCCAAGCCCAGGAAATATGTGAATTAGGGATCATCAATAAGTTATTGCCGTATTGTGATTAATCATGCAATCCAAAAACAGTAACTGCAATGTAATTATGAGCATTTAAATTACAACTACTTTATATGTAGAATCTGATTAAATAATCTAGACTACATGTAATCGCAACACGTTCTCACTCCCAACTCGTCAACGTTTTGACGCTTGGTCAAGACCATTTTTCGTCGCATTTTGACGATCA
>JAUMHP010000294.1:4053319-4068403 GCA_032361065.1 Enteromius trimaculatus
GGGTTTGGTGCTCCAATAAAAGTAAAAAATTATATAATAAATTTATATATGCATGCAAACCATGACATTAAGCCAAATAACTGAAAACAACGGAGGACCCCTCTCGTCGAAATGTGACGACAAACGAAAGTCGCAAAACTCCACGAAAGAACTCAAAGCCTCAAGCTAAAATTACATAGCTGCTTTAGAAAATGTATTTTTAGCTCACATTTGTTTTTGTAACTACTATCAGTCAGGTTTATTAAGGCACTTACTGGAAACTTAATTTCTTAACTGTCATAATACGCAATAAATGCAATAAAATGTTGCAACAGTTACATTTAAAAGTTTGGACTGGCTTTTTTTTAGAGGTACTCACTCAATAATTAACTTTTAAAGTGAAGTGAATCATGCTAAAAGCAATGTAGTATTATCAACCACAGACTCATTTCTATTAAATATTTTGTCTTAGGCTGACAAAAAAAACTCTAATCAACCAGAGCCATTTGAACACTGTAACGTGGCGGTGGTGGAGAAGATGAAGGAGTTCGGGAGGCAGGAGTAAAACGTAAAACAAAATACTTTAATCATACAAAACAAAACGTGGAGCAGTATCCAATAAACTACAAATAACTTTCACACAAAGACAAGGGTATCACAACAGTTGACGAACCCAGCAGAACTAAAAAGACATGGGTTTTATACACACACACTGATTACAAGACAAGACACAGCTGGGGAGGAACACAGGTGAAGGAAATACATAATTAACTAAAACTGGGTCAGGGAAGCACATGGGGAGAAACATAGAGCACATGGGAAGACAAAACAAACATCACATGACATGAGACAAGGCAAAAACAAACCATGGATGTTACAAACACTGACTTCATAATGAACAATGTGTGGATTTGTTAATGGTTTGCTAGGCCATTTACCATTTTGGGATCATTGTTTGGCCATTCTGTTAGCACTTGTTGTGTAATATTAGAATCTCATCTTTTTTTTTTTTTTTTAAGTGCTTTTACATAAACTATTACACAAATGATCCAATATCTTTGCAAGTACCAATTTACTTCATATTGACAATATGTACAAATGATATTGTGACAATTTAAAATGTCTTGTTTGCCAATAAACTAAGAAATCTTTAGTTTTTTGTTTTTTTTTCTGAAATGCCTGATGAATTTATTGCAGTGTAAAAGATGACCTATAAATACACTCATCTGATTTAATTTGTTCTGCACTGTTGACATTACCCATAGCCGTTTTTGATAATGTGCTATTGTTCCTTAACACATTTCCAATATGTTTACAAAACTTGGGTAGCACTTTATAATAACTACACACTATGATGATTAGTTAAGCATTATTAAGCATTTATGTAATCCTTTATAAACCATTGTTCCAACATTATTATGCATTAGTAAACATTTTACAAGTGCATCTATAAATGCCTTGTGCTTCAGTATATATATAATGTTTAATTATTGTATTTTCATACTTCATTAATGATCAGTTTATCGTTTTTTTTTTTAATTATTACGGTATTTACAAACCAGTTATTTAGACGTTGTCAGTGTTTAATAAGACCATTTAGAAAGTCTAAGTAAATGATAAATAAATTATTTAATGTTGTTAAATGATTAATACTTATTATTTATACACATGATAATAGTTGTTCAGTGTGTTAATAAATGCTTTATTAACATGTTCCTGCTGTAATTCATGATTAAGCATTTAGTAGTTGCCAGACATCTGTTGCGAGCTGATATAAAGTGAGGACTATTTAAACCTTGTAAACACATTCAGAAGGATACAGAACACAGACATATTTTTTCCAAGATGTGAAATAATTTAATTGTACAACTGTACACTTGATAAATGAAAAACTAACCTTCAGTTTCATAGAAATAAAATGAAAGTGTACAGTTGCACAGTTTTATATTTTTTGCATCTTAAAATTAATACTTTGTTTCTGTTAGGAAGATAACTGACCATTTAAATCTTCTTTGTACATTTAGATATGCTTATAAATCAAGAACAAGGCATGTTGTATTTATAAACTGCTTACGAATCTTGGAGTAATGCTTTATAAAGGATGACTGTTTACTAATGCTTAACTAATGATTCATAGTGTGTAGTTATTATAAAGTGTTAACATTTTGTTATCTGAGTTCAGGAAGAGGTCAAATTTGGCATGCCAGTATGTGCCAAAACACTGATTTTGATTGTGACTCATCCTAAGTGTAATATTTATTATAAAGGTAGAAGAATTGATTTCATTATGGTTTAGGATCCTCAAAACTGGCTCGCATTTTCCTGCAGAGTTTAGCTCTAACTCTAATCAAACACACCTGAGGATGCTAGACAGTGTCTTCAAGATCATTAGAAAATCACAGTTGAATTTGATTGGATTGGAGTTAAACTATACAGGAAAGTGGATCTCATGAGCCATGTTTGAGTGTCCCTGATTGAGAAGGACAATGTGGAGGAGATGGACTGCTCTAAAAACAATTGGTATTAAAGAGTCAACAATTAAAACATAAATCACTAGTAAATAATAATTCATTAATATTTCAACATAAATTGAGTTAGACATTTATTTATTTATTAAGATATTTCACACATGCATAAATAATTGTCATTTATAGTATGGATAGTGAATTAACTAGTTAGACAATTAGTTACCTTTTTTTAACTAATCAAATACAATGTGGATGAACAATACATTTTGTACATTCAGAAATTCAAGCTGACTAAAAAAGTAGTGTCACATAGAATAATTCATTGTGACAATTTAATTTTGTCTTAATTTCCACGTTTTAAAATATACAGGAGCACTTGCTTTATACAAAAGACAGACAGACTATTATATAGTTTTCATACCTGGTATTGAATTATGGCTCTTCTGCAGCCAACCATTAAATAAAATAAAAGAGAAAAAACGCAAACAAACAAAAAAGCTGATGTCTGGCTGAAGGCCGTTTCAGAGCGAATAGAGAAAAAAACTGATTGTGCCAACAGGAACTGAAACTAGTGCTGGACAGAGAGTGTTTTTGTTGGATTTGGCTGTCAGTTCTGTAAGCGATGTCCTTAGTTTAGCACTGTGAACATAAACCACCGATATGTGCTTGTGACAATACATAGAAAATATAGCTTTTTATTGATTTAAATTGGGGTAATTAACAGAAGGTTTCAACAGAAATTATAAACGAAAAGAAATAACTCACATTCTATATTTCTAGGTCACTTATCAAATCAAAAATCCAGTATTATATAATGATTTGCATCATATGAATCGTTCATGGTGATTAGACTGTATGTGCTTGTTATTTGTATCCACTTGCATCTGTGTAAAGGTGACTCATTATCCTGACAGAGATGCAAGCTGTGTCCCTGGACCTCAGGCACATGCTGAAGCTTCACTCCTACATTTCATAACAGCTGAGTTGACATTTATCAGCCTCCAGAAAGTAGGCCATTTGCACAGTTTGGTCATTGACTCCCCCAGCTCTGTATAGATAGTAAGAGGCTTTTCCTTTGAATGGATATCAGTGTATGAACATCTTTATGTCTCATTTCAGAATAAGCTATTCACACATAAATGCGCATGGCCTGTATGAGTGTGTGTATGTATGTGTGTGTGTTTTACATCAGGAGGATTTAAGGATAGAAAACAAAGAAAGTGTTTGTAAGCTTCTAGTGGAGAAGAAAAAAAGTGTCATCTTTTGAGACCCTTTCAGTCGAGTCACTTCGATGTTACATATGGGAACTCGCCAGAGAGACCAATTGCCTTTGAGCTTCAAACAAAAGGCCAATAAATATTGGCGTGCACTTGATTGCGCTCAGGTGCAACTCATCACTGCGTGAGTATAAGAGGGCACGAGTGCAGTGCACATGCAGCTTTTCGCTTCAGAGCCTACGCCGTTCTGAGCTGGAAACCCCCTCGACTTGCGATATGGAGAAGTTGGAGTTGAGCGTCCTGATTGAAAAGAGTTCCTGCGATCTTCTGCTCTGCTCGTCTGACAGCATTTACTGGGCGGCTGTCAGCGGATCCTGCAGGCTGGTGGCCTCCAGCGAGCAAAGACCTCTGAGTTTTCGTGGATGGTCAATGCGCTCATTGCGAGTGGATGACCATGGCTACATTGTGAGATGGCTACCCTCGTGTCATTCTCGTTGTACCCGGGGGTACATGGCGATCCCTCAGGTGGAGCATGCTGCTGCAGTGCCACCGCCTGGCAGGGTCAGCCACGGTTCCCGTCCAAGGCATGTAATAATCTTGTCGATTTTTTTTTCTGTGGAATTAGATTGTTCTATCCAAAACAATGTGATGAACGTGTTAAATCAAAAGTAATCTAAAAGTCTGACTAGTCTGACTATAAAATAAAAATTAATTGTTACAAACCTTTTGTAATATAATTTAAAATCAGTAATGGACTACAATTTTTAAGTAATTATTCAAAACTGGTTACAGTATACAGTATAAAAGTGCATAATATGAGATGTGGTGGACATTAAATAAAATGGAATGACATTTCAGAACCATTCTCTATTTCAGTGGACAAACTAAACTAGGAGTGTTTAATTTCTGTCCATGTCCTCAAAGAAATCCATTTCCATTCCCTTTCCCTCCTTTACATGTTCCCTAAAACAATTGGACTGGACATTTTTGTGTAGGCATTAGCTGCGAGTGGGAATCTTTTCACAGAGAGATGAGCTGCTAATCTCAATTGTAATGGACTCACCAAAAAGCACATTGGACCACAAAGTCCCTCGTTTCAGCCCTGAAAACCCTCAGCTCGCTCATGAATGCTTAATACTTGTTCTTGTTCTACCACAGCTTTAGCCTCATCCTTTCCCCACTGTTCATCTGAACTTCTTGTCTTTTCTTTTTTTTCTGTAGATGGGAAATACCACGGAAACTTCCCATTTTATTTCCAAAATTCCAAAGGAGCACGATGTCTTCATGGGTTCTTTATACACAACCTTCTGTGAGTCCATTCACTTATACTGATAGTTTTTACATGTTTGATGGACTTTTAGCCTTACGTATAGAACAGTTAAAAGAGACAAGCATGAGATTTTTTTTCATGTTGAAATCATACAGTTTATTATCATATGGTTTTTGCAAATATCATAAATTATTAATATTTTGAACCAACCTTGCCTTGTCATAAAAATCTCTTATTACCCAGAGTTTTAGGAAACTTGACATTAATTCAAAAATATGAGGGTCTAGAGTGGTCCTATCTGCTTGTTGACCCAAAAATGGCATGGACAAAATTACATATTATTTTTTTATATGTTTCATAGATCTCATGTGTATATTTTAGGATATTAAGTAAAGATTATGTTACATAAAGATATGTAGCAAATTTCCAACCATATTAAATCTTAGTTTTTGTGTAGTAATATACATTGCTAAGGTCTTTAAATTAATTAATTTAATTTAATTTTGACAACTTTAAAGATAATATTCAAAATTTATTTATTTATTATTATTTTATTTTATTTTTTTGTACCCTCAGAATCCAGATTTCAGTAATTTTATCTCAGCCAAATATTGTCCTATCCATACTCCCAATGGAAAGCTTATTCAGCTTTCAGATGATGTATACATTTTCAATTTATTGACTCTAATGTCTGATTTTGTGGTTTAGGGTCACATACAATTTCCCCCCATGAATTAATAAAGACTTTTTTTTTTATATTATCAGGTGGGTTGTGTCTCCCTGACATTTTGGGATTTAAATTACTTGATAAATTACTAACAAAAACACCTTTGACACAGATACCAAAACATACTTTGTATTAAACAGGAGCACTCAGCTTTGAAATTATAGCTTTAATGCTTAGTCTGATTGTCTTTATGTTTTTCGCTAAATTAACAAAAAATAAATGGTTAGCTGCTATATGCACTCAATGATGACCTTGATTTGTCTGAAGTAGTTCATTGCATGAAGGACCTTAAGTTTTTTTTTTTTTTTTTTTTCAGAGGTTTAATGACTTAACATCATTGCCTGGAGAATATCGCTAAATAAGCATAGTAAAATTTAACACAAGCATGTGAGATTATGCACTGAACAAAAATAAATCCCAAACCACCATTTTAATAAACTAATGCAATTGCTGAGGGAAGTACCATTGATGAGTTGTGTTTGATTTCACTTTATTAAATTTAAGTTTTAAGTTTCTCATTGGAACACAATCATGCAACACTTATATTTATGCAATTTATACACACTTTTATACAAAATCTGATGCTTGAGACACAGCTATATTGTGAACTAAAATCTCAAGGGGTGTTAGATGAAAACTTCAGAGGTCATTGGCAAACGGAGCAAGAGAACATATGACAGTTTAAAGGGTGACTTCAAATCGTAAAGTGCCCGAATAAATCATCGCTGCTTCAGGTCTTGCCAAGCTGTCAGAGCAATAAGAAAACAGTACAAAAGGGGTTGCAGGGTGTTAGAACAAAGAAAACAAAGTGCTTGTGGTAGTGACTATTCACCAAATGCATTTCTTTCTCTTTTTAGGTATTCTGTCACTCTTGGGAAATGGCATCCTGCTCCTTGTTGCGTATCGTAAGAGATCATCTCTCAAGCCGGCAGAATTCTTCATCATAAATTTATCTATTAGTGACCTTGGGATGACAGTTACTCTCTTTCCTTTGGCGATCCCATCCGCATTTGCTCACAAGTAGGTACAGTTTTTTATGATATTTTACCCTGCTGCGGATGGTTGAGACACAGTGTTAGACTTTGCCGTTTTCATATGTCTTGTTTTATGTGCTAGCACTAGAATTAACAACGTGTGCTTCAAGATTATTTGCAGCGGTCGACCTGTAGGATGCTTACTTCTATGTCTTGATTCTTCCTCAACACAGACCGTTTCTACGGTTTGCGTTCGAGGGTCGAGCATGGCAGTACAGGGTCCTCCCCTTCGGGCTTTCCCTGTCCCCACGAGTGGAGGGCACCCTTGGGAAGTGGGCGTCCGGATCCTCAACTACCTCGACGACTGGCTCACCATGGCCCATTCGCGAGAGCTGGTGCTTCAGCACCTAAGCCGCTTGGGGCTTCAGGTCAACTGGGAAAAGAGCAAACTCTGTCCAGTTCAGAGAATCTCTTTTCTCGGTGTGGAGTTAGACTCAGTGAGTATGACAGCGCACCTCACACAGGAACGCGCTCAGTCAGTGTTGGCCTGCCTGAGTTCCCTCGAAGGCAGGAGAGTGGTGCCACTGGAACACTTTCAGAGGCTCCTGGGGCATATGGCATCCGCAGCCACTGTAACGCCGCTGGGATTACTCCAAATAAGACCACTACAGCACTGGCTGAACTCCCGGGTCCCGAGATGGGCATGGCGCCGCGGCACACTCTGAGTGGTTATCACCCCGGAGTGTCGTTGCACATTCAGTCCCTGGAAAGACCCTGTGTTCTTGTGGTCCGGAGTGCCCCTGGGCCAGGTGCCCTGGCAGGGCTGGGGCACTGTATGCAACGGGTAGGCAGCCTCGGGGCTCTCGGGGCTCTCGCAGACTGTCGCCCATCACTTTGAAAGTGTACGATGCAGTGAATGGCCAGTCCATTGGAAAGCGTGATCTTGTCGTGAGGTTCCTGAGGGGTGCTAGGACGTTAAACCCTCCAAGATGGCCCTGATACCCTCCTGGGACCACTCTGTTGTGCTAGCAGGCCTTCAGAGGGGTCCCTTTGAGCCGCTGGATTCAGTGAAGCTTAAATACCTGTCTCTTAAGACGCTCACTTCCAAGAGGGTCAGGGACCACCAAGCATTTCGGTAAGCGAAGACTGCCTTGTATTGACTGGCCTACTCTCAGGTGAGCCTGACACCCCGGCCTGGATATGTGCCCAAGGTTACCACCATGCCCTTCAGGGACCAGGTAGTGAACCTGCAAGCACTGCCCTCAGAGGAGGCGGATCCAGTCTTGGTGTTGCTGTGTCCCGTCAGAGCATTGCGCCTGTACGTGGACCACACCCAGAGCTTCAGAAGCTATGAGTAGCTCTTTGTCTGTTATGGATGTCAGCAAAAAGGAAAGGCTGTCTCCAAGCAGAGGTTGGCCAGCTGGACGTACCAAGCCCAAGACGAGCCGTGTCCCCTGGGCGTGAGAGCTCACTCCACTAGGGGTGTAGCTTCCTCCCATGCGTTGGCACACGGGGCCTCGCTGGCAGATATTTGTCAAGCTGCGGGCTGGGCAGCATTAAATACTTTCTCACAGTATTACAACATCCGGGTTGTAACGGTCTCTTCTTCCCTATTGCAAAACAGATAGATCAGACCGCTTGGTGTCCTGCTTGCTGCGCCATTCCCCTCACAGGGTGGCCGCTCGTATGATTCCCCACGGGTAATCTCTTGCGAAGGTGACTCCACGAGAAGGTTTCCCAGATGGTAAACTCGTGTCTTCCCTCGGCCCGTCTCTGTGGACTAGTCTTTCCCTCTGCGGGTGGAACTAAACCCTGAGGCATATTCGTATGTGTACTTCCCTGCGGGTTAGTCCATATTTGTGTTACCACACATTTACCTCCCTATATGGCAGGGTGTGGTCTCCGTTATAAGATACAACATAATTTAAAGAGAAATAATTTGAGTCTTGAAATACCATCAGGTGATATAGTCACATTGTGAGTAAGTCAAAATAGTTTAGTGAACAATTATTCAGTTATTAAAATTATCTTCCATTACAATATGCATTTGATTGATTGTTTTCCATGTTACTTCTGTTAAATGCTAGACGTCCGAACTCCGCATGCTGCAACATTTTTCAGACATTTCAGGCTATATTCAAATGCCAAAAAATTACTGAACTTTGCTTTCTTTCCTTGCCTCTCTCTCTCATTGTCTCAGGTGGCTGTTTGGAGAGCTGACATGTTTATGCTATGCTGTATGTGGAGTCCTCTTCGGCTTATCCAGCCTGACAAATCTCACCGCTCTGTCATCCGTCTGCTGCCTTAAAGTCTGTTTCCCAAACTATGGTATTGTTCCTCGACACCTTTCACACCACAATACATTTATCTTTGTCCCTGGCCCTTCTCCAAATCTTAATTAAGAATCGGATGCGGCTACATCCTTCTGTCCTACCACGATGCACCCCGGAGGGAAATTCATTACCTTTGGCTCTCAGTGTGATTATCGGATATTCTAGCTTTTATCAGACTCTAGATCCCCAGTGTTGGTTTGGCTTTTGGTCAATACTCCCACGTCTGGACAGGAGCGGCTGGCCTCATTAGAGTTTATTAGTTTTGTCAGTTTCAGCATTTGACTGAGTGTTGAAAAGATGAAGGTGTGTGTGGGAGAGAGGAGACAATTTAGATGGAGCAGTTTAACAGCATGTGGGTGAGCTTGAGAACAGAGATTAAGATGGCAAAGAGGACAGCAGGTGAACTGATGGATTCTGCAGGAAGAAAAGCAAATGTATTTGGGATGCAGTTAAAGCCTTATTTTAGAGGGCATGTTGCCAGATAGGTTGTGAGTCTTTAGCTCTGCACTTGATCTATAATGTCATAATTCTAGAGTTATTTAGTATATTATAGTTTGTTAATTCTGCAATCTATATATTATCTGTAAATTACCATTATACATGTATTTAAAAAATATTAATTGTAATTTAGTAGGCAGAATATATCATGCATGTGTTTAAGGTTTTCTAATCAGGCCTAGAAATTTCCAATTAAAAGGTCTTTCAGCCAGTAGGATTGCGTTAAGATCCTGCTGGGACCTAATTGACAAGGATTAGGCCAATATAGTGCTGCATATTTTAATAGGTCAGCATGGATGATAGCGTCACTGGTTTCCATTTTTGGTTCAGTTTCTATGATTGATATAAAATGAGACAAATCCACAACTATTTTAATCTCCAATTAAGGTTTTTAATGCTTTGATAACTAGCAGAATATACTTAGCAGTTTTAAATTCCATTTGCGCAGATGGATATGTTGTAACAATGCATTACAATGTGCCCCACCATTATAAAACTATGCTATTCTTTAATTAAATAATTTACACACACACAAAAAAACAACTGCATAATAATGAGATTATTTTATTCTTTTTGTCAATAAACAAACAAGAAATGATCGTGGTAATGATTGGGTAGTTCATTTAAATCTGTAGTTCAATTTGATCTGTTTAAACGGCAGATTCATCAGATTAATTCTCTGTTTATGCATGGGCTAAAGACATTTGACCAAACGGATTTAGCCTGTAAGGACCTTGTAATTAACTCAAATCAGTTGGCAAAGCAATATGGACATATAATGCAGTCAAGAGCTGCCTGGAACAACGTTTATTGTGCGTTTCTCTGAAAATAATTGCAAACTTTATAACAGGTATCACCCAAACAGATTAAAGCATTTAATGTCCCCTGTAGTACAGTGATGAATCATTTTGCTTTCCTTTAACAGGTAACAAGTTCTCCTACTCTCATGCCTGTCTAATGATAGTGGGGGTGTGGTGCTACGCCATGGTGTTTGCTGTGGGTCCCTTGGCAAATTGGGGTCACTATGGCCCTGAACCTTACGGGACAGCATGTTGCATAGACTGGTAAGTGCCTGAGAGAATGTTGATGCAAGCACTGAAAGAGTGTCATTAAACAGACAAAGCAAGCCAAAAAAGTCAGCCTAAAGGTGATGTGTGTAATTTATAAGCTATTAGTGGAAGCGCAGCTCATTGCCACAATACCAGGGCTTTCTGTGCGATTGTCTGAGTAGTTGCTCAGGTTTTTTAAGTGCTTATGTGGCCCTTATGTGACCCAAGTCAAAAGAGCCCTATTCCCGTTTACACACTGATATTCTGATCTTGAGATATGGTTTGGGTCCCTCAATAAGTACAAGTATATTGGATTTTGTTTTATCATTGGCCAAGAAAAAAATGTAACTGTGATCACTTTGATAGTTTTATAGTACAATAGAGCTTTTTGGAAAGTCAACCTACAAATGGCTTATTTATAGTTGCAAAATGAACTAGAATAGGAAAAATGTATTTTATCATCAAAAATTGACACACTTCTTAAAGTAATCTAATGCACAGAATGTTCTATTGAGATCACATGGCGCACTCTATAACAAAATTACTTCACTCTTTTTATGGTTTTATTTTTAGAAATGGTTGCCTTTGTTTATATGATGGTAGAGTGCAGACTTGAAAATCAGGCTCTGGCTTTTTTTGTCCTCAGTAATTTTCACGGTCAGCTAGCTCAGTGACTCCTACAAGCTGGCCAACATACATAGCCCTCTACTTCAACATCTTTGCAAAATATTCATGTAGTGTTGTATAGTGCCAGAGGTTTTGTGTTTCACACCTAGAGCACGGGATATGCTCTTGATTTAAGGTGTGAGCCTTTTTTATAAAGAAAGGGTCCGACAAGCCCTGAGTTATAAGCCAAGCATTCTTTCACGTCCACACACCTACCATTCCCAGAACAGGTTCAGGCCCACATTGACTGCACTGTCTCACTGACTCAAAGACCCCAAATGGAACTTGAACCTACAATCTCTGTCTTCTCTTGCCTTATCTTGGTTAAGTGGTGCTGTGACATTTAAATGGTATTTATAACACAAACATAGTGATCTAAATCAATGTCTGCTTCAACAGCTCAGGACATTCATGCAGCATTTATAGCTTTAGGACTAAGAGTTTTTTTTTGTTTGTTTTTTGCTTTTTGTTTTTTACAACTGGAGAGTGGATTAGCCACAGGAATGAGGCCTAAAATCTGGAAGTGGTTCAAATGGTTTCTGGTTAGATAGGGAGAAATCTAAAACATTCTGAGAAATGAATCCCAAGGACTGAAGTTGAGAAACACTAAACTAGATTAATATCTACTTCAACCACTTCTCAAAACACTGGTACAGTGTTCCAATAGCTCCTGGGCTTTGTGCTTTACATCTGGAGGATGGAAATGTACTGTGCTGGACTGTAGTCCTCTGGGTTATGGGCTCAGCACTCTCTCAGTGCTATTCTGCTCACCTTAGAAGAAATCCTATACACAGGTATTTTCAAAACAATTTGACTTTGACCTATTTTAAAGGAATAATTCACCCAAAAGTGATAATTCTCTCATTAATTACTCACCCTCATGCCATTCCAAACATGTTAGACCTTTGGAAAACAAATTAAGGCATTTTTAATTAAATCCATAGAAACGTAGCAAGGACATTGTAAAAATAGTCTATGTGGCCTCAGATGTTCAGCTTTAATTTTATAAAGCTATGAAGTGCAAAGAGAACAAAAAGAATGACTTTATTCAACAGTTTCTTCTTCGTGTTCATGGTACTGTCGGATGTGTGTACACTCTTCTGCTTGTAAACAATGCGCAGCGCATATAACGTCAAAATGCAAAAATGGCATAGCACAGTGGCAGCTTTGCTTTCAGAAAATGCAAGTGAAGAAGTCTCAGCAGGAGATTGTTTTTATTTATCAATCTCGGGGTTATGTTCTTTAACCACTTTAATTTCGATGGGACTGGAACCCACAGTCCCTGGCTTAGGAAGCTAGTACCTTATCCATTAGGGCACCCCCAATAATTCTCACTGACGCCCAGTGACGATAACAATATGGGCATATGACCAAAGGCATATCTTGGTCACCATAAAAGAAATAAAACAGAAAAAGCCCAAGGAATCCCTAGAAACTCCCTGATTATCATAAAACTATTATAATTATCATAACATAACCTAACTGTCCTCTCTTTCAGGTATGCACCAGGCCAGGATGCTCTATCCATGTCCTACATTATCTGTCTCTTCCTCTTCTGCTATGCCCTTCCTCTTGCTATCATCCTCCTCTCCTACATACTGATCCTCATCACTGTACGAGGGTCACGGCAGGCAGTACAGCAACATGTGTCGCCACAGACCAAGACAACAAATGCCCATATTCTTATTGTGAAGGTAAAGTGCAAAGCATCATTCCTACCATCTGTCAATACCACACAAGATATACCAGGAAGATGCAACCACCGTAAGAATTTATTTGAAAGATATTAATATTCCAATTCTTTTGGAAGCAAAATGATTGATTTGTGAGAGGAATAGACGCAGTCGCTGCATACTTCCTGTGCACGATTTCACAAAATGCCACTACAAGAATCCTTGTACGCTGGTTGAGAAATGCCATTGGCTCTTGTGTGACTCGTGATCGATTACGTCATGCTGTTGTGAAATACTATTGGCTCTTGTGTGTCTCATGATCGATTGCATCATGCTACCGGGACGGGAGTATGTTTTCTGAATGAGATGACAGCTGCATTTGCCTGTGTGCGTGTTTATATTGTTCAGAGGTGGGTAGGTTTTGGGTAGGGGTGGGATTTGGTGCTCCAATAAAAGGAAAACAATATATAATAAACATATATATGCATTTAGCAAAAAACTGAAAGCAATGGAAGATCCTTCACGTCGAAAAGCGACTAAAAAGGGGTACCTTGAGCTATAGAAAGTGACGCAAAATGGACTTTACCAAGATAAGTTATAGTGAGATTGTGTTGAATACAGGGGTATTTCTAGCATTTCAAAGTACAACATTACTTTGCAACTGCAAATGTAGAATGACTTGTTTACGTCTTTTCTCCAGAAAGTGTGGAAATAATTATTTCTCTTTCTCTCATAGCTCTCAGTGGCGGTCTGCATCGGTTTCCTGACCGCCTGGAGCCCTTATGCTGTTGTGGCAATGTGGGCCGCATTTGTGGAGCCCAGTAAGGTTCCACCTATAGCCTTTGCATTTGCAGCTATCTTTGCCAAATCCTCCACCACCTACAACCCTGTAGTGTACCTGGTATTCAAGCCCAACTTTCGCAAATCTCTGAGCAGAGACACCGCTCAGATTCGCAAACGAATATGTTCCAGCCCGTGCAAAGGAAGCCCTGTGCCTGGTGAGAAGGCTCTTCAACGGCAAACATCTCTACACTGCAACAAGGATGCTAGCAACTCCACTCGGCTCTCCAATGGCCTGGCAGACAGCCATGGGGCCTGTCTTCATTGCACAGAGACAGACCCTCATTGTCAACAAACCCCGCCTCAAAGGACTGCCCGTGTGCTGATCGGTACATCCTACAGCGAGGTGACTCTGAGTCAGATGCCAGAGAAGATGCAAGCTGACCTTCTGTGAAGGACCTGTAGGCTCTCCTTATGCCATCACAAGGACAAATGTGAGGAATAGATGGAGGAGCGGCCTCAGAATGAAACTTCTGGTCACTAGAGATAAGCTTGATATGTTAGAGACAAACTGTGGTCACTTCTGATACTGATGTCACGTATTAAGCTGCAAAACAATTGACCCTGCACTAAGTCCCACCTTAAAAAGGGTTACTGACCAGTCCTACCATATCTCCTGTCTGCAGTTGTTGCTTATGCTATTTTACTGAAAGTCTAATCACTGAAATGTGTGATTCACTCAGCTGTGAAAAAAATAACAAAAGATGAATTACATGTATGTACATGTATGCAGCTGCAAAACATTTAAGTATTATTTTAACTTCAGTTATTTGTTCCAAGTAGTTTTTGAGGTAAAGTGGTAATTTTAATTAAATGATCTCAGTTAATGAAGATGCCTCAGTATTCTGGTCAATCGACTATTCTGGACTTCCAATCATTTTGTTCACTTATACCATGACCCTTTCTTGCAATTGAAGGCTTACTTAATAATATCTCCCTCCTCATAAACAACAGACTGACAGAACACTTAAATGTATGTCACAATACAGACAAAAAAAATCTGTCATTGCATCTATGACATAAAAACAAATATAAAAAAATTATATGTTTAGCCCTGAATATTAAAATATATTCCTGAATATAAAATTGCTTTGCTGTCGATAATATAGATATATTCAAAGAACTGGGCAAGTAACTAAAACTTTCTGTAACACTAATCACACTAATAAAAAAAAAAGTAAAACATGAACAACACTAAACATATCAGGATTTAATTCCAAACAAAAAGGCATTTTGGGTATTCCTACAACCACAATGCTTCTTTAGAAGTCATGCTCGGAAATGCAGCTATATATATTATATATCCTTTAGACCAGGGGTCACCAAGTTCGGTCCTGGAGGGCCGGTGTCCTGCAGAGTTTAGCTCCAACCTGCCTTAACACAGCTGCCT
>JAUMHP010000294.1:4068503-4084097 GCA_032361065.1 Enteromius trimaculatus
GTGCAATTAGAGAATTGAGATGTCCTTCAAGATGGCTGAGCTCGATCGGTTTCCGGGTCATAGGATGGAGGACAGAGAACCGAGGAGACGAGGAGGGATATTGAGAAGCACCCTACGTGTGTATTTTCCCACCTCTGTAAGAATTCTCCCTTGTCTCTCTGTTTTTGTATTTGTATCTGGATTTATTGTTGCCGACTTCTGCTCCGTTCCCGGACATCTCTCTTGCTCTGCCTTTGACAACTCTGTATGCTGGTGATCGACGCTGCCTGTTTGAACTCTGCCTTGTGAGTTTGTTATTAAAGAATATTTTGCGCATGGATCCACATGCCTCACGTCCATTTCGTAACACCTGGTTAAATAAAGGTGATCATTTTAGATCAGATAAGTTTAGCTTTATAAACATAAGAAACAAAAAATCTTACTGATCCCAAACTTTTAAACAGTATTTATACAAAATTATAAACCATATCAATAATTATTATTAGGCCTATTGTTATTATGATTATCAAATACCAATACAAATTTCATCATAAATTATCTAATGGTTTTTGTAATGTTTATAGTTTATAGATTGAATTATGATGTAGAAATTAGTCATACTTGTACATATAGGCCTGGTTTCACAAACGGGGTTTAGCTTAAGCCAGGACTAGGCATTAGTTCAATTAAGACATTTAAGCAACTTTTTAAAAAATTGCCTCATTACAGGTGTGCAACTTAACACAGAACAATGACACTGACATGTTTTAAGATATGTCAGAGCAAGATATTTTCATCTGAGACAGCTCAAACATGCAGTTTAGTCTGGGACTAGCTTAAGCCTTGTCTGTGAAACTGGGGATTTATGTATTTACAGTGACCTCTACTAATGGCACCCCTGGTAAATCTGAGCAAAGGTGACTGTGAAAATAAATCTTCATTGTTTATCCTTTTGATCTTTTATTCAAAAATTTCACAAAATTCTAACCTATCATTAAAGTAAAACAATTGAAAATGGGGAGAAAAACTCATGATGAAGTAAATGTTTTTCTCCAATACATGTTAGCCACAATTATTGGCACCCAAATATTGCTACGTTCTTTTCCCAAGATAACAGCTCTGAGTTTGCTCCTGTGATGCCCAAAGTTTGCAGAACAACTGATAAGAGAAAAGAGACCACTCCATGCAGAATCTCTCCAGATCCTTCAGAATCCCAGCTCCATGATGGTGCTTCTCCTCTTTAGTTAACTTCACTCATTTTCTGCAGGTTTCAGGTCAGAGGTCTGGGACAGCCATGGTAAAAGCTTCATTTTGTGCTCAGTGACTAATTTATGTGTTTATTTTGATGTTTTGTTATTATTATTATTGTCCCAGTGGAAGACCCAACCATGGCCCATTATAAGATTTCAAATTTTAGATTTCAGTTTTAGATTTGTTATCTGTTGGATTTTGATAGAATCCATGATGCCAGGTGTCTAAACAAGATATCCAGGACCTCCAGCAGAAATATAGACCCACAACATTAAAAACACAGCAGTATATTTAATTGTACACATTTATCCCTGTGTTCACCAAACCCATCTTGAGTGTTTGCTGCTAAAAAGCTATTTTTTTAGTTTCATCTGATCATAGAAGCCAGTCCCATTTGTAGTTCCAGTCCTGCCTTACAACTGAACATGCTGGATATTTTTTTTGGATGAGCAAGGAGAATTTTTTTTTTTTTAACCCTCTTAGAAAACATATGCTTGATGTAAGGGTGATTAGGGTTAGGGGTCATTAATGAATTATATGATAGAATCAGAATAAGCAGATTTGGTGTGCCGTCCGGGAAGCAAGCCGGTAGAGCGGCGAGCCCCGAACCCTAGTGGGCAGAGCCCTAGCGAGGGCGAGGGTTCGGTGCCCGGCTCTGCCTCCGACTGCCCCCCAAAGAAGCAAGCAAATGGTGATGGACGGCTGCCAAAATCTGCTTCCCCCCAAAGAAGCTGGAGTAGGGGGATTTTTTTTTTTTTTTTGTGCTGAATGGCAAGCGTCCGGACCTGTAGAGAGAGCAGAAACAAGAGTTAGGACAGGTCGGTAAAATAATTGCAATAGGTCAATGAGGGGCTAGGTGAGGCTTGGGATATGATGGGACTCTGCGGAGGTGTTGCTTACCTCAGGAGCGGGTGATGAGGAGATGGTTTTGGGTTAGGTATAGTGAGGGTTTGCATGGCTTGCAAAAGGGTTGCGGGGTCTGAGCGGATGTAATTTTTAAATGCATCGGAGGACCAGCATCCTAATGTCTGGATCTGGGATGGAGCGAGGCCTCTTTCGGCTGCTGATGTTGCGGCTCGGAAGGGGAGTGGGAACTATGTTTGTTTATGCAGTGGACTGTGGCTTTGTTGTCGCAGTGAAGACAATGCATGAAGCTGTCTATTCTTTACCCCATAAAGCCAGTGGGTAGCCCCTCCAGCCACAGATATACCCGCTCCTGAAGTTCCACTAGAGTGTCCTCCGAACCATCATTTCATACATCCACCTCAACACATTCCTTTGATACACTCCATCCATACCTCAGTGGGCACTGGGCATCCTGGGACCAACAAAACCCTCTCACTCCTTCAAGATCGGTTTTGGTGGCCTAGGATGGACAACGATGTGTAGAGGTACGTGAGAGGGTGTGGGGAATGTGCCAAGTCCACGTCGTCTTCCTGCAGGAAAACTCCATCCACTTCCCGTGCCTAACCACCCCTGGTCACACCTAGGAGTGGATTTTATTACTGACCTCCCTTCAGAAGGTAATAGCTTTATGTTCGTCATTGTTGATAGATTCTCCAAGTTCTGCCAACTAATACCTCTAAAGGGTCTTCCCATAGCATTGCAAACTGCAACATTGCTCACAGTTTACCTCCAGGTTTTGGAAAGCCTTCTTTAGGCTCCTAGGTGTGGCCATCATCCCCAAACCAATGGGCAAACCGAACGGAAGATCCAGGAAGTAGGTCGGTTCCTCTGTACCCTCTGCCACGGCCACCAGGACACCTGGAACCAGTACTTGGGCGAGGGCGAGTATGCTCAAAATTCCCTCTGTCAAGCCACCACCGGACTCACCCCCTTCCAATGCATACTGTTTCCAACCCCCTACTCTTCCCCTGGAAGGGCGAACCATCTGATGTACCATCTGTCGACTACTAGTTCAGGAAGAGTCAGAGGGTCTGGGACTAAGCGCATCAACATCTGCAAAGGGCAGTGTGTAGCCAGACCACCACAGCTGACCAATGCCTTTCCCAAGCTCCAGAGTATCAGGTTGGCCAAAAAGTATGGCTTCCTACAAGGGACATTCACCTATGCCTGCCCTGTAAAAAACTAAGTCCCAGGTTTGTTGGTCCCTTCACAGTTTTGGAGCAGATCAATCCAGTCAAATACAAACTCCTGTTACCAGCACAAAAACAAAACCCATCCAACTTTCCATGTCTCACTGTTGAAACCATTTCACAAACCCCTTTCTGTCTCCACAGAGCCTGGCCGTGAAGAGAAACCCCCTCCTCCTATGGTTGTAGCTGAAGGAGCCATCTACACTATCAAGGAGATTCTAGATTCCCGGCGTCGTGGTGGTAAACTTCAGTATCTCGTGGACTGGGAGGGGTACGTCCCAGAAGAACGATTGTGGGTAGCTCGAGAGGACGTATTGGATCTCACACTCTTAACTGAATTCCACCTCACTCACTCAGACCGTCCAGCACCCTGAAGTAGAGGCCGACCACCATAACGTCGGAGGGGCCCTGGAGTGGGGGATAATGTCACATCCACGCCAGGCTCCACCCTCACTACATCCACAATCACCAGAGTACTGATTACATGCACCTGCCACAGCCACCTGACTTCACACAAGACCTCATCATTCAATTTTATAAAAATATGTATAAGGATGAATAATGATCCCCAATCCCTCTCTGGATGGCCACTAGAGCCGCTTTTCCACTAAACGGTTCTTCCAGCTAAACGGTTCTCTTTGCACAACTGTTCCAGTCCATGCCGATCTGAGCTGGCCGGTACAGTTCTGGTTTTGTTTTCCACTCTGGGGCTGATAAAAGATCTCTGGAATGCAATTCAAATGTGTCAGTCGTTGCACAAACACAAATGTTTACATATGATATGAGGTGTAAATAACCACCGTGTTATGTAGGATGATTAGACATTTCTTTAGATTTTATTACTCATAGTGTTTATGTTACGAACCCAGGCGTGGTGTTCACAATAACAAAAGAAGAATAGTGATCTGCAGAAATGAACAAGAAGACTGAGATGATAAGAACACAGGCCACGAGATTCTTTCTCCAGATTACGTTTTGTCTGAATCACTTAAACTCAAGTACAACTTCTACATTCAATGCATTCTCTGCCCAGCATATTCAAGTTATATAAAACACAAATAAAGTGCATTTGCACCAATTAGCTTCAGCAGTGGGATGTAAAAAAACTTCCTGCTACACATTCATTCAACTTTGAGTAGAAATCCTACGAGTGACAAATAACATCGCAATATTGGAGTGGTTTCACTGAGACATCAAGCCATCACACATTTTTACTAAGTCTTATTCAACACTCAACAATACCCTGCATGTTTTAGAAGTTAGCTTACTCAAACTGGGACTTTGCATTTAAAAGTGTACAGTAACTTTAACAGATTATTTCAAATCACTCTCAAGAAATAAAGCCATCAATACTGATACTATTATTAAACTGTAATCAGAATATTATATATATAAAACACTCTCATACGTTTCCCTAATACTCTATTATGAGCTTAATCTGCTTTAAAACAGCTCATAGAACATGTAAAAACATTTTAGAAAACTCTAAGCATCAACTGGAGCGATATATACTGCTTCAAGGGTTTACATATAATTTACTGTACAGACGGAATGAATGTCTGTGCACGCATGAACTCTTGCGGTATTAGATAATGGCGTCGCGGCACAGCATGATGCCATTATCTAATCCGGCTCAACTTTAACTTATCCAAAAGTTACTCAAATCTCCACTATACGGTTTACAATGTTGAACGAAGTCTCAAGCTTTGTCCTTTGGTACTGTTGGTACAGTACTGACCTGCAGAAATGAATGAGAAGACTGAGATGAAAAGAACAGAGGACCACGCGATTCTTTCTCCAGATTACGTTTAACCAGAAACCAGATGTTCCGTAATTACAGTATACGCACCCGGGAACAAATAACAAATCCGTTCCCCCCTATGCCGTCTTATTCATTATTTCTCTCTTTTTTTTTCTTCATTGCAGGAAGTCTTGCCAAATGGCAAATGCTAATTTGCTGCGCTACAAAATATCATAATTTGAAGAAATAAAATGTATTACTTTTTAGAAATCTTTATCACATTACTAAATGTGGTTGCACAAACTTGGGTGCACCACGCGCTCCCCAGCAATATAAGTGGCTCCTGACACTTCAGTTAAACAACTGACAGAGAACAAGACACATAATAACAATAACTTTAACTTTCAAAAGTTTAAAAAAAAAAAAGTCTCTTATGCAGTGTCTCTGAATAGTTACTGCATATGGGATCTTCAAGTTAGGGTTTGTTGTAAGGGGAGGGGGTTGTGGGTAAAAGGCATGGTAATACAGTAAAGGATACATTGTTGGCTGGACGTTAACTGTGTTCACAGTTGCTTTGATCTTTCTTTCGGCTTTTCATCTCTCTTTTGTGGCTTGGCAGTGGGGTTCTGGACTATGTCCATGGGTAAGTCATTTACCTGCAACAACAAGTTCCTGTGCAGTGTACGGAGTGGACGTTCTCCTGTCTCTGGACTCACTTTGTATACTGGATTTTCTCCAACCTGCTCTCTCACATCATAGATGGTTTGTTCCCAGTAAGACCTTAATTTTCCAGGCCCACCTCTCTCAGTCAAGTTGCGCTCAAGTCTCCAGGCTGTAGTGTTACTCCCTTGCACCTTTTGTCATAGTGTAGTTTACCTTTAAAGCTTGACTGTCGACTGTTTGTTTGCGCTATACGGTATGCCTCCACCATCTTCCCTTTCCACTTATTAACATATCCATGAGGGGTTTCCACATCTTCCGAAAAGAAGATCTACTGGAAGACGAGGATGTCTGCCGTACATGAGGTAATGTGGTGAAAACCCAGTGGCCTCATGCTTGGTACAGTTATAAGCGTGAATGACATGGGGCAAATGGTCCTTCCAATTTTGTTTCTCTTTCTCTCCCAAGGTACGAAGCATCTGTAACACAGTCCGATTCAGCCGTTCGACAGGGTTGATTTGAGGATGATATGGAGAAGTCCTCGAATGGCCCACACTGCCGAGTTATTTGAGGGATTTGAACATTTTCAAATTCCCGACCCTGGTCGTAGTGGAGTTTAGATGGGTAACCGAACTTCGGAATGAAGTCATTAAAAAGATGATCAGCTGCTGTTTTAGCTGCCTTACTTTTGGTGGGGTAAGCCTGTGGGAACCTGGTGAAATGGTCCACCAAAACTAAAATGTACTCAAAGCCACCCTTGCAAGACTCTAAGTGGAGGAAGTCGATACAGACTAGCTCAAGTGGGCCGTTAGATGTTATGCTGCCCATGGGCGCTCTTTCATGTGTCGCTGGTTTCTTTTGCTTAATACATGTGCATTTCCTTGTGATATATTCCTCGATCTCTCACTTCATAAAAGGCCAATAAAAACGAGGTGTGTGAGAGCTACCTGTTTATAGACAGAGGGCAAGACCAGCTGTTTTCGTTCTGTGGTTTTCTAGGACTCTCCCAATCGCTGGATCCGCCCTTTGTTTTTGGACTAATTCATCATGACTGATGGTCTGCAATGGCTCTTTGAGCGGCTGATCTGAGGAGACCAGGCTGAGGGCCGCAACCCATGGTACATCTCCTTGCTTAGCCCTCCTGTTCCCTTCCCAAACTGCATTGACTGCATCCTGTGACAGTTCTTCCGAACACTCTTTTATGAAGGTATCGATGTCAAGTGGACAGCGAGACAGCACATCAGCATCGATGTTGACTTTCCCTAGGCGATACTTTACATCAAAGTGGAAATCGGCGAGTTGTCCCACCCAGCGGTGTCCAAAAGCATTTAGCTTAGCTGTGCTTAAAACATATGTCAGGGGATTATTTTCTGTAAAGATGGTGAAATGGGGTGCATAGAACAGACAATCTTTAAATGTGTCACAAACTGCCCACTTGAGGGCTAAAAACTCTAGTTTTCCGCTGTGCATGTGGTAGTTTTGTTCAGCTGGTGTTAGAGTGTGTGACCCGTAGCCTATCACGCTCATCTTGTCCTGATTCTGATACAGAACTGCTCCCAGGCCTTTCTGCGATGCGTCTGTGTGAAGTATAAAGGGGCGAGTGAAGTCAGGGTAGGCTAACACTGGTGGCTGGGTCAGCATGTCAACTTAATGCTCAAGGATGTCTTGTTGTCAAGGCAAGGAATACAACACTCATCCCGCAGTGCGTCGAGCATCGGACAAAGCGAAGGGAATTCTCACCCACTCGTAGAGCCCCCACGGAGTTGTAAATGCTGTCAAGTACCTTGATCCCTCTGCGATGAACCCTTGGTGATATGCTTTGCCTTGGTCCACGATTGAGAACCAGCTGTAACCTCCAAGTGAGTCTGTGAGGTCCTGGATCCGTGGAAGTGGATGTTTATCTGGGACCATTTTGTTGTTCAAGAGCCGGAAGTCAAACGTACAATGCACAAACGTATGCATAAGGGGACAGAGATTTTACAACCCACCCCTTAACCAACAGTTCTTGGATGTACTCTTTGACTTCTCTATAAAGGGGCTTTTGGATGGATGCATAAGCCCTCTGGACTGGTGGGTCGTCCTTAAGTCTGATTTCCATTTGTAGTGAGGGAATCACCACTGTCACGAGAGAATGCCCAACACTCTTCAACTAACACCTTTTCGACTGACTTTTGTTGGTCTGGACTGAGGTGACTAAGGTCAACTGGTGGCAGCCAGTGCTCAGTGAGAGGATCACCAGGAGGGGTGGCTTTGTCTATCCCTGTGGCAGATATTGTGATTGGTTTAGGTTGGTTTGAGGCCGTTTCTGGTGCTTCGTTTCTATTAGTTTGGCAACATGTTGGATTGTTCCCAGAGCTGTCCATTTTGGCAGGAGTACATCATCTTTTGAGTGATTGAATATGGGAATCTTAACATAGGGTCCCCATGTGTTGTTAACTTCCAGGAGTCCCTCTCCTATGCTCAGATGTCTTAAAGCAACATTATCTTCAACAGGTTCATACAGGATAAAGGGGCCAGAAATGTCAAAGTTCTGGGCTACCCTGCACCATACCTGAACTGCTTTTCCAGCTGGGATAGTAACATTGTCTTTGCCAACCCTCACTGTGGCCAGAGTACAGTCTGTTTGTGGCGGCACCTGTATGAAATTGACCATGGCCGCCACTTGCTCTTTATCAACTCCAAAAGCTCTGCGTAGAAGGCTGTAGAGTACGGCACTAGCGTCTTTGTCTGATTGTTGTCTTTGTATGATAACCCCGAGCACATTTGCTCCAACTAAGGGTTGGGGAAGTGGCAGCTGACTAACTAGAAATGGGGCTTTTACTGTGAGATCGGGGTCTTCGTGACCAGCAAGCGTAACTGTGAATTCCAAGTCCCGACCTGACATATGGACATAGACAAATAGCACACATTTACACAGGCATATGTTCCCACCCTCACGCATGCATACTAATATTCACGTAGACACACACCGACTTCTTAGCGGTGCATAAAGCGGTGAAAGCCATGTGGTTTGTATTACCTTCTGTAGTGATACCCTCTAGGTTGCCCAGCAAGAAGGTTAATGGAGAGGTTGGAATGGAGCATTTAAAACACTTTGATAAGTCTTCACAAATCACATGCCAGAACCTCTGAACAGGTGGACAGAACCATAGTGCATGGATATAATTGTCAGGTATATTACCTTGACAATGTAAGCAGGTGTTAGAGGCTGTAAAACCCATCCTGAACATCCGATGACCTGTGTAAAAAAACTCTATGCAGTATTTTGTATTGTATAAATTGTAAATCTGGATTTCTAATCAATTTAAATGTTTTTAAGCATACCTGAGACCAGAAGTTATGGTCCCAGCTGAGTAATAGATCTTTCTCCCATTTTGCAATAGGAAGCGATACTGATTTATATTGGAAAGTAACCAGTATATTTTAGACAGTGATATGGGGGTATTGATTTGATTTGACTAATGGCGCTTTTCCACTGCATAGTACAGCATGGCACAGTTCAGTACAGGTTTTCCACCTTTTTTTAGTACCACCTCAGCCGTGGTTCCAAGTGAGCCGAACCATTACCATAACGTGACGTGTATACTCTGTTGGTCACTGATCTGCCGGAGAAAATCGTCATTACTGCATCACTGAACTTGTGAGACGAGACACAACAGACCCACTAGATTTAAATCAGCCCTGCCAGCGAAGGATCGAACACAACTTCTTGTTAGAGCTTCAAATGACTCGCCAAACTAATATTTGTTTTTTCTCTCCCCAGAAGTGAACTTTGAATCCGACTTTCCCTGCTTCTCCAACAAGACAGAGCCCGGAACCCAGATGCTTCAGGAGAGAGCGCTTAAAGGGGTAATTCGGCGCCCCAAGAAAGACTTTATTTTGACTTTTTTTTTTTTCCAATAAATCCACCCTCCGGGGGATTTTTGTTATTCCTTACCTCGTTGTCCTGTGCTCCTTTGCCATTTGTGACAATATGTAGTGACAAAGTTACTTACTGTTATCAATATAAGGTTTAACCCTACTTTATTTGGGTTAAATATTACTTTTCAATCTCCTATTGTAATGTATACACATAGGCAGGAATATGCAGATTTTATTACAAGTGAAGTCTCTCAAAGTAGTATTTTTAAAGCAAAAATGACTTTCAGTAAAATTTTACTATACAGAATTTAAGATTGTAAACTGTTATGGTTTCTTGGCATTTGAAGTTTCATTACCTGTTTTATGATTTATTCATGTACTGTGCACATTCCCATAATGTTTTTATATAGCATATATGTGTAATTTAATGGTGATCTCACATATTGGAAGCAGATGTTTTCAATGAAGCTTTATATGACTCAATATTGTTTTGAGTAGTATTTAAACCTTGTTTATATAACTTTATACAATATTTATAATATAAACATGCATTAAAATATGAAGAGCATATCTTACTATACCAAATAATATACCAAATGTATAGCTCGTGCATGCCCTTGGTGCTGAGCATGCATATGTTCTTGCTCAGCATGTGTTAAATTAGAGAGTGGTCATGATCAGCAATCCGGAAATATAGCAACAATGAAAAATGGGGCTCAGGTTTTCATTACAAAAAGAAATGATTCTCTAAATATGCTGTTGTTGACAAATGGCCATTGTTTTATCCCAGTTAGTTCAACAGTGTGTGAGTGTCCATAACAGATCTCTTTTTTTAAACGCTTTCAGTTAAAACACACATATATAAACATGATGAAATATGAGAAGTCTATTAAACAAAGATGATAGTTCTACTTTTTAAATCCGTTGTTTTGCTTTAAAGAGAAATCTTACATCTTAGCTGTTACATCTCAGAGTGAACATATTGTTTTATTTTTGAAAGTCAAGTTAGGCACACATTCAAGTTAAAGTCTTGACTACCAAAGCTAATGAAGCTTCGCAACAATATAATATTTGACTTAAGTGGGGCAAACTGGTATTAAGCTGCTATAAAAATAAAAAAAAATAGCCTTTTCCGGGCATGCATTTTAACAAACACTAAACCGTAATAGTCATGAATATTAATGAAACCGACCTCCCTTCTGTGAATCGGCCCATATAGGTGCATTACACGGATCTAAAAGTCAGTGACTAGACTATGATTGTTTGCGTAAAACAAATTTGAGTCTCCGAATGAACAGTGAATGTTTGTATCGTTCTGGCACGCCCTCTGCTGGGGATACGAAATACACAACTGAAATAATATAATGACAGCATTTTTTTTGCTGCTCTATGATTGACAAGGTGAGGATGCTTTCAACATTGCCCACTCCCTTGAAAACGCAAATTCATTCTTTTCCTGCTGCTAGGGCCGTTAAATTGCTCTCAATTGTGACCGTCCATGCATGTCAACCTGTTGTTGGGGACTCCCAAAACCAAAATACAAACCTTTCATTACCCATAATTTAACGTTTAAGTGTTTTCTCATTAGGTGAAGTGGTATAAGATGGTTCCTGTCTTCCTGTCAATGGCATCCAATCCTACTTTTGACTCATACAATGAATATGACACCTAGATAAAAGTATGCTACAATAATAATAAAGACAAAAAAAAAATAATAATACCAACAACACATTTCTGTTTAAGTATTATTTTAATAAGTATATATATTTAGTGTTATCTCTACTCTAGAGGAAATTGTTTCTGACATGGAAATGTTGCTATGCAACATGCAGTGACCTATGCAGTGATTTGGTGAACAGCGGTTCACATCACATTTTATATATATATATATATATATAAAATATATACACATACACACATTTTTTTTTTTTTTTTGAATAGCCATTTTTAATAAGCCACTAATCAAAACACAATTCACAATTGCCGATTATGAAGGAAAATCATTTAGAATTTTATGTTTTTCATTTATTTAGTGCAGGGATGGGGAACATCGATCCTGGAGGGCCACTCTACTGCAGAGTTTAGCTCCAACCCTGAGGAAAAACAAAACAAAAACCTACAGTACCTCCAACCTGAAGACCTCAATTAGCTGGTTCAGGTGTGTTTGATTAGGGTTGGAGCTAAACTCTGCAGGGACACCGGCCCTCCTGGCTCAACGTTCCCCACCCCTGATTTAGTGTATCCTTCCATCAAATGAAAAACAAGATTCATTTATCAATCTTACAAATTTATTATCTATTAAATAATTCTGATCTTTTAAAAAAAATGTAGAATTGACCCATGATAAGCATTCCCAAAAATCCATTAAACATGAAACCAGGAGATTTGTAAAGATATTTACACATGTCGGGGAAAATGCATAATACAACTTATTCACAAATACATGAAAATCTGCTCTTTGTTTTTAACAGTGCATTGAGTGATAATCTATAAAATACTGTGAATGGTCAACCCAAACCTGTTACAGCGCCGGACAAACACTATGCAAAAGTGCAGGCTAAAAACATTTCTTCCACATTTGCGGTCTCAATATCAATGTCTATAGCTAATATATGTTTAAAGGAGTGTGAGGACACACAGTTTTGTCCATTGTCCTTACAGCTGTGTAACTGAGTAGTCTCTACAAAACTCAAGCATTCTTCTACATTATTGGAAAGCTATGATATCAGTCAGCTGAAACACATCACTGGACTTCCTTTTCAACATTCATATCCTCTTCCTTCACCTGCAAGATTAAAGGCACTGAATATTAGCACAGAAACACTTTATAAAGTACTGCTGAGTGGATCTTCACACAAAACCAGCACTGTAATACAATTTATATTCCAAAAATGATAACTGGATCATCTCTTACTCGCCTTCATGCCATTCCAAACTTGCATGACTTTTCATCTGTCAAACTTGAAATTATATTACTTTTAAAAATGTTGAAAAAATATTTTGAAGAACCAATTTCAGGTCCCATTGACATCCAAAAATACATCGGAAGTGTTTAAGAATCAAAACTCGTCGGTTACCTACGTTTTTCAAATTTTAGATAAAAAAAAAAAAAAAATAGTCATGCAGGTTGGGAACAACAAGGACTGCGTCATCATTACTCGCTCTCGTTTCGGAGCAGACTTGCTCTCAGTTCTCATCTCCTCACCTGCTCGACTCCTTCCACCTCGGGAACGTAGAACTGCAGCATGTTCTGGATGCCGCTCTTCAGCGTGATGATGGAGCTGGGACAGCTGGTGCAGGAACCCTGCAGCTTCAGCTTCACAATACCATCCTCGAAACCCCGATACAACACATCACCTCCATCCTCCTGCACTGTGGGCCTGAAGGACACAAGCAAATGGAAAAAAAGCAAGCTGCTGAGTAAATAGAAAAACACCAAGATTATGATTGCGGTGTCACACTGCGCCAACAGATGCAGACCAACAGTTCCGAGTAAGTGCCAAGACCTGACGAATGCAGAGTCAACATGATTATGAGCAATGCTAACACACAGCAAGGAGTAAGACTGATCAAACGAAACCAGATAAAAGTGTCCGTTGCCATTTTTCCCCGTTTCTGCTGCTGCAGCGTGAAATTGCTTTTAAATGTGACAAGTTGATTGCAGCAGTTCATTTAGTCTTTAGTTTTGTTTATAATGAAGCAGTTCAGCATTGCAACACAGACAAAGAGTGCCATTCATATTTTAATAATGTGTAAGTTAAGCAAAAACGTAGAAATTGCAGATAGTTTGAGCTAGCTTGTGCCAGCCCAGACCGTCTTTTGCTGTTAAAATAATAAGAGTCAGGTTTTATTAATGAACCAATGATGAAAACGTGTGGACAGCTATTTTTGCGCCTGACCTTATTAAATATGCATTTGTAGGAGTTTCCATTTCAGATGCAAAAGTTATGGGAGGAAAGCATATTTAAATGAATCATGCAATGTGTTTTACTAACATCTGCTCTATTATTTGACGCCTTAAAAAAAGCATGTTTTAAACTATTTTGAGCTTGAAATAACTGCAATTATTGCTGGAGGAGGCATCCCAGAACAAAGAGCGTGTGGGAGAAGGGAGAGGATATTATCCACATGTATTAGTTAGTTTTGAATGCGAGAAGAACACATTGTCCATGCATCGTCGGCCAAGCCGTGTTATTTTTTTATTTGCCTCGGAATATAAAAGATGACTAAGAATACCAGATCTATCAAAACTTTAAGCTTACCTCTATTTTCTGTCCTTTGGTTCTTTTCAACATACTGTGACTTCTTTATTTCTTTATTTGTGACTATGCTAATTCGGGCCGTGATTGCGTTGGCACATATAATATTTGTATGTATATTGTACGCTTGACGCAAGCTGCTGTTTGTGAGTTGTGAGTGTCACAAATCAATCCTTTCTCATTTGAGATGCTCACATTTTCAGATATGAGAACGCGCATGACCTGCTAAATTTGTACGCCACATAGGGGGAAAAAAAAAAGTTAATTTTGAAAACGTAATTAAATGCAGTAACAAAGGTAGAGTAATTTACAGCGGTACCTAATGCGTGTGTCCAGCAGTTCTTTAATCATGGCCACCACCTCATCATCATCCTCAGACGGAGCTGCAGATACAGGGCATGCACAACATTTTAATGATCTTGGATTTATTGAGGAAATCAAGACGATAAAGTAAAGAAGGCAAGGTAATGTTTAACCTGTGTCTGCGCTTGGAGCATCTGCCTCATTGACAACAGGAAGTCCAGAGGTGAAGAAGTCCATAATAGTGGCGAAGACGTCCGGTTTGATCACCCTCCACTCTGTTTCACCACCAGCCTGAAAATAAAGAGAAGTAATGCTTACTAAATGAAGTATTTAATACATTCGAATACTGTTAAAATGCCAGTTCTTCACCTTAGTAATGGTAATGAAGTCAGGACCGAAGAAAACGCTCTTGACTCCATCTATTCTGAACAACTGCCTGAAAAATGAAAACGGCATCAGCACTGGCAGGAGCCCTGCAGGTTCTGCTATTAACGGTTCAGCAAAACGCACAGGAACACTCCCACAAACGCATGTCTGGATTTATAGCTGTTCTAAGCATTTTTTTTGGAACGCCACACATAAAACAAACCCAAGCCCCTGACAGATATCATTGAAATGGGCTTCCTGAGAGAACAGATATGGTTTTTGCTTAGTCAGGCATCAACAATACTCTTGCTCCTGAGCCATTCTACAATTTAGGATACATTTCATGTCCACTGATAATATAACTATTATTAATGTTTTTTTTTTTTTCTTTTTTAATCAATTTTCTTCAGAAATATCATTTCTGTAAATATCATATAGATCTGTGACTCTGGAGTAAAAACCAGTCATAAGTATCACAGGTACATTTGTAGCAGCCAACTACACATTTCATTGGTCAAACTTACTGATTTATATATATATATATAGACTTTTTTTTTTTTTTTTTAATTACAGCCTCTACTATTCTGTGATACAAACAAACAATCAGAATTTTAGATTAACCTCATCGTATAAATAGCATTTGTGATGCCATTAAAACTCAGCTAGATTACCAATCAGACAATATATCATAAAGAGTTATGGTTTCAAATCAATAAATAACAACCAAGAACACCTCTGATAGTGTGCAGTGACTTTTTAACACACAGTCACCATGAGAAATTCAGTTGTTTTGCGCATTAGCTTGGTGTTCCTACTGGTGCCAGAATCACTTAATTTTCACTCTAGAGAGATATCACTCTATATTTCTTACTGTTAAAAAGACCAATATGTAGATGTCAATATGAACCATGACTGATAATGCATTAACAATTAAATAAAAGATGTATCTGGCTGAAATACAAACTCTACCTTGCCAAGGGTGAACAATAAGCATCTCTAGAATCAGCAAAGTCCATGGTCCCTGCTTCCAGCACCACACGCCCGGGAAGAAACTTCAGGCTGTTTGGGTTCGGAGTGT
>JAUMHP010000294.1:4097151-4108321 GCA_032361065.1 Enteromius trimaculatus
CGAGGCGAGTAGTATGTCCGAATTCATAGCATTCGAAATTCAGTAGGCGAGAAGTACCTGGATGACCTACTGCTTCCGGACGATTTTTATAGTAGGCATACCATGGACACTTTTCTATCCTATAAGGCTCTGGGAGAGGAGGCGTCATGTTCAAAAAAATGGCGGAAATTGGAAATTGGCTCATTTTAAGTGTACATACCTCAAGAAACAATTGTTTATTGTAATTAAATTACACTTGTTTAACACAATCTAAACAAACGGATGACTTATTGAAAGTTTACATTGTTGCACTGTTGTGACGACGCGTGACACGTGACAACATCAATATGGCGGATGTAGTAAGTCTGAATTCCATTCATACTACCCCCATTCATACTATATAGAACTACTTTTTAACGGTTGGGTAGTACGTTCGGTTTTAATTGTAGTACCTACTTAAGCAGTATGCGATTTCGGACGCAGCATGAGAGACCATGTAAAGGCCTTTGCAGGTGTTTTGAGTTAATTAGTTGATTAGAGGGTGGCACCAGATGTCTTCTGAACCTTTTCACAATATTCTAATTTTCAAAGATTTGGGGTTTTCATTAGTTGTCAGTTATAATCATCAAAAGTAAAAGAAATAAACACTTGAAATATATCAGTCTGTGTGGAATGAATGTATACATTATACAATTTTCACTTCTTGTATGGACTTTTGGAGTTTTGAAGGCACGTGTTAACCTCTGAAAAATATGCTGATAATGTATGATCTTTTTCAGGTTGTAGAGTATGAATGACAAAAGTGTTTGTGAATTTTGAAAAATGTAGTCATTGCATGCATTTTATCTGAAAGCTATGAAAAAAGATTCACAGTTTGGTCTGCATAAACATCTGTCTTCTGACTTCAGAACACTGATTCTTAAGAGAACAAACTAAAAATACAAAGCTACACATGCCTGATGTTTTTTTTTCATATTGTGTAATATTGCACAAATACGCAACAGTAAAAAATGTTTACTTTCAATCATGCTTTCTTGTTTACCATAAATATATCAACATCTCTCAACCAATTAGTTTTAACCTTGATCATAAACTGTACATATATAGGAGCTCATAAAAGAAGTTTTGAATAACTGTGTGTACATGATATATACAAAAAAACGAAAAAAAATAAATAAATAAAATAAAAATAAAATATATAAATATATAAAATATATATACTGTATATAATATTATGGCAAAGGTGTTTGCAATATAAGACAAATATTTTTCTTTTTGAGATATGTTTATGATATTTTGAACGCAGTGCTGTATTTTGATGTGAGAATTTTTGTGTGTGCAAATCTTAGATTTGTGTGTAAAGCTTTGGAAAAATGCATTTTGAAAATGTGTAAGCAGTTGATAAAAAAACAACTGTATGCCAAGATATTGTATAGAAAATTAAAGTCAGGTAATCTTTATTAATATAGTGCTTTTAACAATACAGATTGTGTCAAAGCAAAACATTATCAAATAGGAGAGTAGACGTATAATAAGATCAACAGTCAAATGCATTTCAGTTAAATGCATTTCATTATTGAATTCAGAGACGTCATTGTCCAGCTCACTTCAGTTTAAGCAATATCTGTGCAATCAAATCGATGATAATCAATGGAAATTAAGTGTCCCCAAGAAAAGATTTTAATGTTTGATAGGGAGCCTGTGCAGTGTTGACAGAACTGGGATAATATGGGCACACAAACTACAGCTGGTCCAAAATGCAGCAGCAAAGGTCGCAATTTTAAAGGTTTTTGACATGTAAAAATACAGCTTTACAAATGCTGGAAATATGGCTTTCAAAGGAGAGATTGCTATCAAGTAGCACACCTAGGTTCCTAACTGAAGAAGAAGAAATGACAGAGCAGCCATCGAGTGTTAGACAGTGTTCAAGGGGCTTTTAGGTCTGATTATTAACACCTTTTTTTTTTTTCTCCAGAATTTGGTAGTAAGAAATTATTCAGGGGGGCAGAGTCACCTTGTGGATAAAAGTTATAAAGAAATGTCATTTGATTAAATTGGGCAACATTGTATTGAAAATAATCATAATAAAATAATTGGGTTTTGCTGAGAAAATTGATACCAATTATGGTATCAAAATATGATATATCAAATATGGTATCAAAATTTTTGTTCACCTTTTTGATCAATGCTGAAATCCTCTTAGACAGTCCGATTTCACATAACTTTACTCATTTGACAAATCTGACCATCTTCAGACCATGCTGGCAAAAAGTTATTTGTTATATAAGATATATGAAAACTGACAATGCAACATCAATTTGGTATCAGCGCCATCTATTGGTCAAGAGTAATAAACCATTCATTAACCATTGCATTAGCCAATTGTTTCTCAAAATAATTCTTGGTTCATACTTACAACATACATACCAATTATGTCGAACTTCCTGTCCGCCATTTTGATTTATGTTGAAAACGAATTTCTTCTGACTCCTTCTAAACCATTTTTCCAATTTTCACCAAAATCAAATTAGATCATCTTCAGTTAGTACTTATATAAATTCTATAAAATTGAATTTTAGGCCTGTCCTTTGCTGCTCAACATTTTCCCACCTACTTCATTTTCATGTACTTCTGTTGGCTATACATTTTTTTTAGGTAACACTTTATTTTATCATTACACATATTAGTTGCTTATCAGCAATTTCCCCACTTTAAACTACCAGGCTTCCTACAGTCTTGGGAAAACTACATAAATGAGGTAAAATGTTTTTAACCTAAATTGAAATTTAGGGTTAAATCCTAAATTGATTTCAGTCGATTAAGCATTTCCTATTAATATACATTATGACAAGACACTTTAAAATATTGTATTGTATTGAAATTGTATTACTTATAAAAAGACTGTTGCCATGTTCCTTATTGGCAACATATTCAGAATAACACACTCTTGCTTTTTCTGCAATAGCCCACATATTATATGTGCTTGAAACAGCACATTTGCACATTTTTATAAAAAACTCAACTAAAAAGTAAATAGAAAGTGTATGATGCTTTTACAGTACAGCTGTCAAAACATTTGCATTTGACCATGATTTTTCTACACACCCTTTGCACTGATGGAAGAAAACAGGAACACATACAGTACATATTGCAGTCTATTAATTAACATCTGTACATATCTCCATGATTGCCATGGGACAAAGGGCCTGCTGACTGTTACGAGGTGTGACTAGAGATGACTGGAGCTGCTGTGGTAAGCTCCTCTTGCTCTGCTTAGTCCTCTGTATTTTAGAGTGCATTTGGCAAAAGTAAGTGACAGAGAAAAATACATGGCGGTAATTGGTTGAGACCAGGTTGTACAGGATGGGATTAATCACAGAACTCACATAGATAAGCACATTTGTCACCATGTAAAAGTAATGGTAGAAATCGTAAAGTGCACTGTGGAGGAAAAAAACAAAACAAAATTATTAGTTAAAAAAAATCACTTTTTAGTTGTATGCATATGCAAACTTACTTTGTCCACCCAGTTACATAGCAGTACATCAGTTGACGACAGTGATAAGGAAACCAACATAAAACAAAGGCAAAAACTACCCCACCTGATAACAAAGAGAGAGAAAATGATATAATGAACAATGAAATTAAAGGTTTTTACTAATAATTATTAGTACTAGCAATTATTAGTCACTTATTTAACCCCAGGTGATACATATTAGTACTTTAAAAAGACATATTACCTTTTAAAAGAATACCACCACTAAAATATAATAAATTATACTAAGATTTGTTCTGGCCAGTACGTGGTGACAACTGTCTATCTTTATGCATGAGCCACTTTGTTCAAAAACTTAATTTAGTAATGAAACAAGTGATTGTAATGAATCACTTAATCATGTATGATCTGTTCAAAACCACTGAATCATAATAAGAAATCATTACTGCTGTGTTGCCGTGTGTATAAAAAATAAGTATTGTTTAACAGTCCAATTACGCACAATGCTTATTTCAGTAACTTCTCATAAATATCCCAAGATGCAATTTCTAGTTGTGGTAGTTAGTTGTATACAGCAATTACATATGCCTACTCTTTCATGTGATAACATTTGCAATTTATATATTGCTTGGAACAAATTCAGTTCTATTTTTGAATCGCTGTGAACGAATTAAAATGTAGTTTGGCATCCGATAGCATGAGCTAACCAGACACTTGATATCCTCTTATCAGACACTTTCAGTTGTGGAGTGATTAAATCAATGCCTATTCTATTGGGTTTTAACTGGACTTTCAATTTATACAGTCGTCAGAAACATTAAAATGATGCTTTTCTTGCACTCACGTAGGACTTTAACACCATGGCGTAGGGATCGCTCACGGATTGTCTCTGTTGTGGCGCTGTGATCTGAAGCTACTGAACAGTATAAGTCATGATGGGTCATTCTCTGGAGTTGATGTCCTATCAGACCGTTCATCACTGTAATCGCCAGCATTGGCACAACAAAAGAGAGAAGGGTATTTACCTGTAAAGAAAAACAATAAAACTGTAATAGAAGCTATTTACAAATGTGAATGGGACACATCATGGCATGTGTAATGATTATATCCCATAAGTCAAGTGAAATAACAAAGAACAAAAAAAAGATTGTTTAATTTTCCCTCCCTGTAAAATTTCACAGGCTATTGCACTTCAAAGCCTTTTCAGAGGCTTTTTCGAGATCAGCACAGAAAAACAAAACTCCTTAACACACATTTTCTATTGTTTTTCCCCACCACTGCACATAGCTCCATGACATCCAATGTTCAGCATATGTAGATGCTCAGTTACATTTAAAGAAACATTTAACAGAGCTCTTTTCTGTCCAGAAGACACAATTTCAAACCGTTTTAAGTTTAAACACTTTTTTTTTTTTACTCTTTTTATATTTACGGTTTTATACTCTTTCTGCATCACCTCTCATTGTAGTGAACAGGTCAGACAGAAACAGATCTGCTGCAATGCACAACTTTTATGCTAAATTTGACATGTTGTGTATGTGGCGTTATTTCTAATTTCCTGTTATTTATGTTGCCATTTTTCATTATGACATCAGCATTCATAACTGAAAAAAACCTGATCACATTCAGAATGTCAAAAAGAGCATTTTGTGTTTCCATAGAAACAATGACATCTGACTGTAAACGTTTACAGATCAACATGTATTTATTTGATTAGCGAAAATGTTATTTGTTGTGCATTGCAACGCTTTTACATTGTGGAAAATTAGAAGGAAAAAAATTAGCCGACTTTAAGCCCACCTGTAGAACAATTCTGGCGGTGCTGGTCGAGGCCACGATGGTACAGATGCTTTCTTTACCCACGTAAAGTTGACCCATGGTCAGAAGCATCGGAGAGGCCAGAATTAGAGACGCGCACCAGAGCGCGCAGATGAGTCTCCTGGTGCGTCCGCGAGACATCCGCCTCTTGGCCATGAACGGGTGGCAGAGCGCCATGTAGCGCTCCACGCTCAGACTCACGATGTTAAACGCCGTGGCGTACGAGCAGCCGTCGCGCAGAAAGTAATAGCCCCTGCAGACCACCTCACCGAAAGCCCACGGGTGATGAATCCAAATAAAGTTGTACAGCTCCACCGGCATGCACAGCAGCAGAATCAACAGATCGGACACCGCGAGACTGGCGAGGTGATAGTGGACGGTGCTTTGGAGATGTTTGATGGATCTCCAGTGGAGAGATATGTACAGGGTCACGGAGTTACCGATTAAGCCGACTGCAAACAGCACAGCGTAAATCAACGTCACAAGCACTTTGGAAAAAATATCCGTGTTCACATCCAAATCATCCAGCGGCGGGGCATCTGTTCTGTTGAGCGGGGATTGCTGGGTTCCGTTCTCCAGAACACGATTCCAAAGACCTGTCATTAGATTCAGAGCCCGCGCAGATTCTGTTGACGTCATTTCTCTTTAAAGCCTCCAAAAGTTCAACACAAAACACTAATTATTTAACTGTGTCCTTTTGGAACGTGCAGAGAAAAGCATCTTGCGTAAAATATGACATCACGGATTGCCGGGGCACGCGGGACTGTTAACGCGTGATTGCAAAACAAGGACTTGTGACTTAATATTCTGTTATAATTAAGTCGTATTATGACCATATAACATTTGATGACATAATGTTAGTTTCCTCATAAGCAAAAGTCCCCAAAAGGTCAAAGTGTAACTTGTGAAAAAATGTAATTCCCATAACGTAGTCAATACCAATGGACCACAAACACAAGGTTTTCAAATTATCTCAGGTTTTAAAAAGTTGACATGGATTTGAGATTGGCATTTTTTATACAATACTACAGTACACAATACTACTACTAGTGGTAGTACTAATATTAATGATGAATTATTAGGCTACATAAAGTAATGGTAATTAATGAAATTATTATTAATTAAATGAAATATTTAATGTTTTATGAAACATTAGTAAATCATTTTAATACATATTACATACATACATAATACATTTAATACATATTATTATCAATAACCATAAACAGAACTATATAACTGAAGTAATAATACCAATGTATTGTAAAATAGCAAGTATTAAATACTACTACTACTATTATTACTACTACTACAACTACTACTAATAATAATTTTTTCAGAGCAACTAAAAGATTTAATTTTATTTATTTATAGCCAAGATATTATAGTCGGATGCTTTAAGAAATATCCCTAACCCAAGCAAAAATATTATAGTCTCATGCTTTAAGAAATATCCCTAACCCAAGCAAAAATGTTACGAAAAAGTGTAACAACTATTCCCAGTTTTCCTTACTTGAAGCATTGATAATATTCACATAAAACATACAGTGAACATTGATC
Source organism: Enteromius trimaculatus (assembly GCA_032361065.1). Lineage (NCBI taxonomy): Eukaryota > Metazoa > Chordata > Actinopteri > Cypriniformes > Cyprinidae > Enteromius > Enteromius trimaculatus. The sequence goes on from JAUMHP010000294.1 coordinate 4,104,005, forward strand.
TACAGTATGTGGGGCATCCTGTCCAGCTGCCTCCTTCTGATCTATACATATGTGTCATATGATTCGTCTGCATAGGGATATTGTCAGGACTGCACCTCTGGCACAAAACTGTCTGAAACAGTGTACTTGGACTAGACAAACCATGTGCTGATGTTGTAGAAGACTTTCTTTGAGATTTTGTTCAACAGCATTTTCACACCAAACTAAGTTTTATTTATTTAACATGCATGCTTTGCTTTACTTCTTGGCTTGTCAAAGACAATTTCAGTTTGCTTTTCAAGAGCATTTGTATACAGATCATAGTAACAACAGTAACATTGCACTACTGATAGTTTAAAGGAATAAAACTTTAACATACAGAACAAAACCCAGATCGGTGTTGCTGCATGAATTTATATAGATGGTTAATAGAAGCATGTGAGGATACATTCTTAGCCTTCAATGTGCTCAGTTGCCTCTAGCACACCCCATTCAGCCTTGTGCAAAATCAGTCTGGATTTCATACAATAGAAACTCATTCACAGTTGCAAAGATTTTTTTTTTGCTTGAAAAGGTTATTTATATACAGTACAGTGGGTATGGAAAGTATTCAGACAACCTTACATTTTTCACTCTTTGTTATATTGCAGCCATTTAATAAAATCATTTAAGATATTTTATTTTCCTCAATTAACACACAGCACTCCATATTGACAGAAAAACACAAACTGACATTTTTGCAGATTTATTAAAAAAGACAAACTGAAATATCACATGGTCCTAAGTATTGCTGTGACACTCAAATATTTAACTCAGATGTTGTCTGTTTCTTCTAATGATTCTTGAAATGGTTCTACACCTTCATTTGAGTCCAGCTGTGTATGATTATACTGATTGGACTTGATTAGGAAAGCCACGCACCTGACTATGTGTGCAAAGAACCTTTGCAAAGAACCCAAAGATCACTGTGGCTGAGCTCCAGAGATGCATTCAGGAGATGAGAGAAAGTTGTAGAAAGTCACTTCCACGCACATATACATATATAGTTTTTTCATTTTTGTTTACTGAATAAAAGATCTAAAACAATTAATAAGAAACATTCATTATATGTCTCAAATGTTCAGCGCGGGGTCAGAGAAATATTTGAATAAATCAAACAGCTATTTTTAAAACACAAATGCTGGCTTATCTTTAGATGACAATTAAAACAACAGCAAACTTTTTGCTTAAAACGAAACGTAATCTTAGGTTTTACATGCTGTTTCGAAATAATCTAAACGTATATTTTAGCAACGTTGTTACCCAAACTATGCACACATCGTTCTCGTGAAATGTATTACATTCAAACGACTCACAGTTTAGCATGAAAAGAAGTAGTTCTGTATGAATTATAAACAAGAAAATCTGTTACGTAAAGAGTTGTGAATGTTTTTAAAGCAGATTTATAAATGCAACTTTATTACGCATGTTGTTTCAGAAATAGCAGATGAAAATTTTCACATTTAGTCTGTTTGGGTGAAAAAAAAGAGTGTGATGATAACGTATCTATTCGTTTAAGAAACATTTTTAAAATTATCGATAAAGTGAACAAAAAGACGATTCGTATTCGCAATGTTGACTTTATTTGGTTGTTTCAGCCGAGAACAACACAAACTACAAATGGCAAAAACGTACTTGCCGTGTATATTCCAAGAAATAGTATTAGGATTTGTTTGCCTGCAGGTAACTGTCTGAGTTACTTAGTGTTACCAGCCGCGCCTCTGTGGCTCCCTCTGGAAGTCAGCAGCGGGAACCTTCCCCTGAATACTGGGTTCCTACCCGGACTCTTTGGCACCACGTACCTTGGACACTTCCAGGTTACTCACGCTATTCAGCGGGTTATTTAAGGGGAAGTTGGACATTAGACCTACGCAAAGTTTTGATTTGCCACACAGTCAGTCCTGAGCGTTTAATCTGAGTGATCTTCCCGTGTTTTTGTTGGACTGTTTTCTGAACTTTGATATCTCGCTGCCTGCCCCGACCTATTGCCTGGATTATCGTTTCTGCCTTTGGATTACCTTTATTGTGTACGTTTGCCTGTGTCTTGACCCACGCCACGCCATCGGATCCAGCGGCTTTATATCAGATGATGAGCGAGATGGGCCGGCAAGCCTCGATGTTGTCTACACATCAAGCCCAGCTGGAGAAGCTCACAAGACTTACAGACGAGCTCGTGCGCTCCATTCAGGCCTTGACTACCGCCACCGCGGCCTTAACTCAAGCCGCGGCCCCCGCACACATCGCCCCGGCCGCTCAACCCGCTTCCCCGGCCGACTCAGCATCCAGCGGCCCCGCTCGGATTTCACTGCCGGAAAAATACGACGGAGCTGCAGGCAAGTGCGAGGGGTTCCTATTACAATGTGATATTTATATGACACGTTACCCGCAGAGCTTCACTTCCGAGGAAAGCAAAGTGTCACTAATATGTTCTCTGCTAACGGGGAAAGCGCTAGACCGGGCCACGGCGCTTTGGAAAGGACCGAAGCTTCATCAGAGAATTCCGAGAAGTGTTCGATCATACAGTTGATGGCAGGGACGCTAAAGATGAGCTCATGTCACTCAAGCAAGGCAACTCGTCCGCAGCTGATCACACCATGTTGTTTCGCACGCTGGCCGCACAGACTGGATGGGACGCGGACCCATTACTAACCATCTACCGCCACGGATTACGTGAAGATCTGCAGGCTGAGCTGGCCAGCCGGGACCAGGACAAATCGATCTCTGAGTACATGGAACTTGCCATCAGGACGGATCACATTCTCCGATCCCGCCGACCTCGACGCCTAACTCTCACGGAGACCTACCACCGCGAACACCCAGACAGACCAGCTCCCAGACCTCGTGGCAGGCCCTGGCGTCGGCCACCTCCTCGCTTCTGCTCGCAGGGGGGGGGGCTCTGTTACCAGCCGCGCCTCTGTAGCTCCCTCTGGAAGTCAGCAGCGGGAACCTTCCCCTGAATACTAGGTTCCTACCCGGACTCTTTGGCACCACGTACCTTGGACACTTCTGGGTTACTCCCGCTATTCAGCGGGTTATTTAAGCGGAAGTTGGACATTAGACCTACGCGAAGTTTTGATTTGCCACGCAGTCAATCCTGAGCGTTTATTCTGAGTGATCTTCCCGTGTTTTTGTTGGACTGTTTTCTGGACTTTGATATCTCGCCGCCTGCCCCGACCTATTGCCTGGATTATTGTTTCTGCCTTTGGATTACCTTTATTGTGTACGTTTGCCTGTGTCTTGACCCACGCCTTTTTGACCACGTTCTACATTAAAGCCTGCACATGGATCCCACCGACTCCGATGGTACGTCACACTTAGCTACATTTCATGGTAAGTACTGCGTAGTAAGTTTTTTAGAAAAATACGTACTTTACGTACATAGGCCCGAGTGCTTGTATTTAATATGAGAAGTTCTATTCATAGCAGATGTAAAAGTCCTTTCACATTTAGTCTAAACTTCAGGTTTACGGCAGAGTAGAGTAGAAAATCGATTTTTGTTCGATACTTGTTTGCTGCTCGACAATGAATACAGATCTTATTTTGCTTGCAGTGCACATAGTAAAACGTAGTAACTTTTTAAAAAAAGCAATTTGGATCTTTTCTTTAAAAAGTAAGCAACCCTTTTTACTTGTCGAACAACTGCTGCCATGCAAAAAATAAAAGTCTGAATGCTTCTGTTTTGTCCAAAAGTTGAAAGCATTGCATTTAAAACATAATCTTGAAACTACTCTGTATCCGCACAACGCTAGTTGTGCACAACAGTTCACAACGCCACTGTCTTTCTGATTTGTTCCAGCATGGGTGGTCGTGATCCATAAATAAGTGTCAGTCAACAAATAAGCTAAAACATAGTAACTGGTGTTACTTTTTTAAAAATAGGTAAAGTTACTTACTGCAGGCTTTTGAAAACGTATTGTTATTACTTGTAATAGCAAAAGAAATAATTCTGTTGGAGGTAATCAGTTTGCTAGCTATGTAAACGTTATAACATACGTATGAAATGTTTTTGGCTCTTTGCGTGTCTGTGTGTGGAAGTTTACTCTGTCATTACAAAACCTCATGAGAAAAAGTCTTTCACAAGGCCGTTTTGGAGTTAAAAATAGTTCTCCGGTGATTGTGATCTCTGGGTGCTAGTGGGGGTAGAGCCTGGTGTGGATGTTACAGTACCCCTCCCTCCAGGCCCCCCTCCCGAGGCTGGGGCCCTCCGACGTCGTGGTGGCCGTCCTCTTCCTCTAGGTGCAGGACGATCAGGATGAGAAGCGTGGAACTCACGGAGCATGGTTTCATCGAGTACGTCAT
>JAUMHP010000294.1:4108421-4126969 GCA_032361065.1 Enteromius trimaculatus
TAAACAATATATTGTTTCTATAATATATACATGCATGTGTGTGTATTTATACATGCAACATAAATGTACACTCATATTATGTAAACAAAAACTTTTATCTTGAATGTGATTAATCGTGATTATTCGTTTGACAGCATTATTAAAATTTTATTTGTTTAGTTCAGATGAGAGCAAATGATCTTCAGGGGTGCGTTTCCCACAAAACATCGGGCATTTGCCACTGTTTACTAGCATTTCCTAAAACAGTAGTAACATGTTGGCACCTATGTCATTCAAACCATGTTTTTTCTGTAGTTAACGACGTAACGCACAGTAGGCGCACTTAGTAACGCACTAAGTAGCTAATTTACTGATTCAAAAGTGTCGTTTTATTACAGATCATTTACACGAAACAATAGAAAAGTCATGCATTTTAAAATCACATTTACATGCAGTATCTAATCGGTGCACGCTTTACTTTAATACCGCCATAATGAACATGAGGACTATTTGACTAATTTTAGTTTACTGTTTTGCTTTGATGATTTAACCCCCATTTACACCAAAACAATAACTATAAAGATAACGATATTAGCTTCCAAACCAGCGAACAATATGGTCTGTTTATTTTAAGCACATGTACCCACTTTAAATTCTCAAGCTCATAGCAGGATGGATTCTGATCATTCATCAGCTGGGAAAAAAAATGTTCTGATAAAGATCCCAACGATAAAATTTCTTTGTGCCTTTTTCATTATAACTGTGGCGTGGACTCTGCTCCTCTTTAATATTGAGAATGATTTTTAGAACTATAGTTATCTTTATAGATATCATGCTTGTTGTGATTGGGGCTTTTATCATGCTTCTACAAGAGCTGTAGTAGTTGCGTCTACAAAAATGTACAATGCCAAGAACATTCTTTGTAACTACAGTATACGGTTACTAACTAGAAACCATAGCTGGCTAACAATGCTTTTGGGAAACGCACTCTAGTTGTAAACCAGTTTGATTCAGTTGAACAAAAATCACTTACAAATCAGAATCGCATTACTCAAAATAGCTGAAGTAGCAGTTAGACGTAACTACACTCAAAAACATCGTTCTAGTTGTTTGCTCAGTTTACTTGAATAAAATAAGCTAAACCAACACAAATCTTTAGTTGTTATTTTTTTTTTTTTACACTATTGTCATTTGCACTCAGTTTTACTTTGTTAAATGAAATCACATTTGTAAAAAAAAATACTTAAAAAAAGTTAACTTAAACCATTTGTGTTGGGCCTGCACAAATAATTTATGTTGCACTGATTGAAACTGAACAGTGGATTTCTAGTTCCCAGCATCATATGAATAAATGTTGAAATTAAATGCCGTTTCATGTGTTTTTAGTAAAGGGAAAGACCTTTTATAGTTTGTTGTTCCGTTATATTCGACATTTAAAAGAGTTTATGTTTATGTTGTTATTTTTGAGGTTACCATGAGCTGTGTGCTAATGTGCTAATGCCAGTGATGAGAACATTTTAGCATGTGATCAAGTATTATGATGTCTCTTATGTTCCCATACTATAAAAATAACTAAATCAGACGAGTATGTGACTTACACAGTGTTTCTACCCTTCACAGTCAAACAATAGTGTGTGTGTGTGTGTGTGTGTGTGCGAGACAGCTACTGACAACCTAAGCACAAGCTCCACTCTCCACCACTATGGTAAACAAATAAATCCAAAGAAACATTATTTTATATTGCATAAACACTTTTAAATGTTTAAAATAACTAACATTAAAAGCTTATACTCTACCAGGCCTTTCCATGTTCATAAAAATGCAGTAAACTCAATGAAACTCTGCACAAAGGCACCAGTCTGTACAGCAACAGCAATGGTTGGGTCAACAAGAGTCAATTATGTTCAGGGAACCTTCACAGAACATGTCAAATTAAATTGGTTTGATCTCATTGTATTAGCATGAGTTTTAGTACAATTTCAGTACAATTAACTTTAAGTTCAAATAAATCAGTTCAAATTAATGGGAATGTGTGTCAATTTTATTAAGTTAGATCAACAAGCTATTTTTTTTTTTTGAGGGTAGGAGAAATCATATCCATTGCTGCAATGACTTTTCCCAGCCTGCAAAACACAACTTTACACTTTCCCAAAAATGTGTATTGCCTTTTGAATAACACAGGTTTTTTGACAACTAGTTATTTTCCGGCAGGAACTCAAGAACGAATCATTATTTTATCTGAATCTCTTATTTCCGGTAAACGTCACATAGTAGACGAGACCTCAGGAAGAGCAGTCCGTCATAGCCTCAGTCTAAGCACAGTTAACTTCGAAAACTCACAAACACATATCGGTTTTAACTGAAGTCTAAAAGAGGTAAAGATTCAAAATAGAGGCTCATATTTGAGGAGGTAATGAAGAAAAAGAAAGCCTTAAATGCTGTCTACAGGCACAGCTCATGAGGTTTTTGAACAGCTTATATTTACACACATCATTTCAAGCTTGATAGATGAAACGTTACTAAACACTGAACTCTGATAGTCGCTATCCCTATATTCAAGTTTATCCGAAACAGCCTTCACATGACAGGCCCCGAGAAGAAACACACAGGCAGAACGTGACACAAGAAAATACAAATAACAGAACTTTGTGCTCTAACATACAGATAAATACTCGTATTAAACGTATCTTGAGAATAATGCATTTAAAGTATAGATTCTCAATTTGTACATTGATTCTGTACAATCACAGCCTAATTTACCCTCAATATGATTTATGCTTTCTTCTATCTACATAGTGCACTTGCCCTTGTGTCTGTGTCTTTACATAACTGGATTGAAATGATAAATATTATACTATGGGGGTAACACAGGGCACAAATAACTGTCAGACATGGCAAAAAGCAAAGAAAAAAGAAGAATGGGGTATAAATGAACAAGTATGAATGAATAAAGAAAGAAATGAATAAAGCAGGAGAGACAGAATGACTGAAAAAATAAGCGATGGGATGAAAGCACACGACAAAGGAACGAAATGACGAATACAGCAGTGACAGATTCTAACCTCGACAGGTGTTCATTTACAGCAGTTCATATGTTTGACAGGTGATAATGTTTACTTTACAGGATAAACTAAATCTAATAATGTGGGTGGGGAAATTTTAACTCTACGACTTTCAAGGACCATGGACCATGACCCTGGAGCACAAAACTAGTCTTAATTCACAGGGGTGTATTTGTAACAGCCAAAAATACACTGTATGGGTCAAAATTATCTTCTTATATACCAAAAAACATTAGGATATTATGTTCCATGAAGATGTTTTGTACATTTCTTACTGTAAATATATTAAAATTACATTTTTAATTAGTAATATGCACTGCTAAGAACTTCATTTGGACATGTTTAAGGGCTACTTTTTGCACACGAAGATTACAGATTTTAAATGGTTGTATCTCAGCCAAACACTGTCCTAACAAACCATACATTAATGGGAAGCATTTATTCAAGTTTTCAGCACCGTTCACACTACATGTGACACGCAGCGACAAAGCGACGGAATCCCATTAATTTCAATGGAGAGCTGGCGATTTCTTGTGACAAGAGCGACACCGGCCATTAGTGACCGTTGGCGACCGGATGTGGGCGTGTCCAGTTCAGAATCTCTCTACTTTATGCAAATGAAGAGGAGTGACAGCCAATAGGAAAGACGATAGTGCTCATTCTCTTTTCAGCCCCAGCAGTGATGACGGTGTTTACGTTTTTTTGCAAAGGATAAATGCACGCAATGGAAAAAAGTACTCTCTGTTTTTGTTTGTATGTATTTATATTATATTTCATCATTTGCCAAACAAAAAATGTTTGTATTTAGCGACATGAACCTATTCGCTGTCAACAGTGACGTTACTAAAAAAACAGTAATGAGAACGCCCACTAGCGACCTCATCACCAGCCTCAAGCGACATGCAGCGACAGAACGAGGCATTTCAAATGATGCATAAATCACAATTTTTTTTAACGATTTCGAGTGGCTTTGTGGTCCAGGGTCACATACAAATACGCAAACACTCCATTTCTGTTTTAATGGCACAAGCATTTTATGGTAGCTATCAGCTTTTCGAGTACTGTGGTTTGATACCAACAAGTTGCGGTTTGTAGGTCAATGTCTTGTGTTAGGTAGTACCGGACAAAAGTTTACATTATCATTCAAAAGTTGGGGGTCAGTAAGATCATTTTTTTTCTTTTTCAAAAGTAAACAAGACTTTTATTCAGCAAGGATGCAATTAATTTAAGAAAAGCAATAGCAAATAACATTGTTCTTTTTAACGATTCATCAGAGTAATCCTAAACAAATCAAATTCGTACAAAAATGTATAATTTTTTAATCACGTAGGGTTTGCTGTGGTTTAGTAGTATGCTGATTTTGAAAGCTTTGGGGGAGTTACTGTTTTCAATATTTAAAGCAATAAATCCATTTCTGGAGCAAACCAGCATATTAAATCATTTCTGCATGAGCATCTGACCCTGAAGACTATTATAAGATATTATGCTGAAATTTCAGTTTTACCATAATATTTCACAATATCACTGTTTTTACTTTATTTATATAAATCAAATGCAGCCTTGGTGAATGAGTGGATTATTTCAGACCCCTTCCTTCCCTTCTCATTGAATAGTCCGTTTTATTTTGAAACACCACATGATCTAAGATTAAGAGTTTCATGTTGACTTTAAAGAACTGTAATCAATTTTGACTTTCGTCTTGCCATCCCATATATTTCTAAAGTTGACAAACAATCACTGGCTGCAATGTTTTGACATCCTGAAGCATAAATCAATGATAGAGTGATGAGAATGTTTATGGTTCAGAAGAAGAGAGACATCCAGCAAATGAGAAAAGAATGTCAAAGGGAAATGTGCGCAAGGATGGACAATGTTTATGGGACTACTTCAGATTGAGGTTCTTAAGCTCTCGCTAGATTTGTAAGAATTGCACGCTGCCCTCTCCCTGTCTCTCTATTCATCTGCCTCTCTCTGTTTCCTCTACAAGTCGATGAGTTGGTCCACCAGCAGAAGGGAGCGTGCCAGCGAGGGCAGACTGGTCTCAGAACTGCCACTGTTGCTGCGCGAGTGACCACCTAGAACATGCCGGAAAAGAGGAAAAGAGAAAGAGTGAGGGAGAGAGAGAGAGAGAGAAAGCAAAGGAGGTGAGAAACATGGAGTGTAAGAAAGAATGAGGATGAAAAGAAGATGTTGACGGAGGGTGAGTGAGGGATGAGAAAAGAAAAGAGGAAAGAGAAAAAAGCAAAAACCAGATGAATAGCAGGAAAGAGAAAGCATAAAACGCTAAAAGATAACAGAGCAGCATCAAAGTAAGGATTATGTGTGGGAATAGCGGACTATTTTTAAGAGCATGGGAAGAAAGAAAAACAAAAGCCCCAAGCTTAAAGTCTTAAGGGTAAATTATCTGCGCAATTATGTTCGCTGTAATGCTACTTTTGGGTTACAGTTCACATTTTAAATTTAATATATTATTTTTGTTGTGCGTGACTCCCACTCACTTGAATATTTTATGGAAAAAAACGCCAAGTCATATTTCAACCCAAAATCAAAAGATTTTTTAAGCCATTATATTTTGCATAAAAAAGTAAAAATTTCAAGCCAATTATTTAGCTTTTTTTTTGACAGTTAGGAACATTTTCCCTCAAACTCATTACACTATGGTCAAAAGTTTGGGGACAGTAAGATGTTTTTGAAATTATTGTTATTCTTTTATTTTTTTTCCTGGATTTTTCTGGCTAATAGGAACACTATCAAATCAACCACCAATTTGAGTCAAAACCTTCCTTATAAAACCTTATAAAAAAAAAAAAACTCCCCAAACTGTACATGCAATGAATATATATATATATATATATATATATATAATTCCTGTTTTTTTCGTTTTGGTTTTTGGTTTAAATATTTTCCAGACATGTTTTTTGTAAGACAGAGTGAAGACAGTTTGAGAAGGGAAAAAACGTTTCCTATTTGGTTTCACTACTCCCATCCAGGTTTAATAACATCACAGAAGCCAGTGTCTAAATCACTTTTGCTGTTTGATAAATGTGTAACCATACTTCTACATGGAATTAAATGCATGTGCTCTCCTCCAAAAACTTTTGCTGTTATCTGAACTCCCTTACCTTGGCTGGAGCCTTTGGAGATTAGCACTGGAATTGGGTCAAACTGGTTATCGGAGCTTTGGTCCCCAGTCTCAGAGGACTGGAAGCCTGAGAGAGCCTTAGGAGCTGGATCAGAGGCTGCAGGAAGAGGTTAGTGCCACAGCAGGCCGGCAGAGAGAAAACAAAACAGAAAGAGATTAGGCAGAAAGTTTGAGAGAGGGGAAAAAGAGAGTGACGAGTATAGATAAGCAAGAGCAAGAAACGTCTTAGATGAGCCTCAAGAGACTTTCAGAAACATGGAGTGCTTCATTTGTCAAGGCGCTTTCTGAGCACAAACCATCTTCACCATTTGACTCGGTGTGTTGGCTCATTTCATTTATTTGCAAATTCAATGTGCACTGCTGGGAAGGAAAACTAAATTCTTAACAAATAAAGAAACCTTACTGAGCTTAAAGGCTTTGTTCACCCCAAAAATGAAAATTCTGTCGTTAATTACTCACCCTCATGTTGTTCCAAACCCATAAGACCTCGGTTCATCTTCAGATGATCTTGAAGATATCAGAGAGCCATCCGACCCGAATACGTTAAAGCGCCCCTATCATGCCTTTTCAAATATGATCTTTCATGCAGTGTGTCATGTAGCTGTATGTGAACATAAACTAGACTAAGAGTTGGCTCACATTCACCTAAACAATTCTTCAGTAATTCAAATCTTTTTCTGTTACACCCATATGTCACGAAAGAGCATATTTGCATAATATCGGCCCAAAGTTCTACGTCGCAAACAACTTGCCTGCCCACAAACAATACATGGATTACATCATGTCAAGAAGATGCTGTATCCTGCGCTGTCATTCAGTTATGGCAATGGGCCTTTCGTTTTCTGACACACGCTGTTGCGGTAGACCAATCATAAAGGACTGTGCTATCTGACCAATCACAGCAGTGAGGGCTCACGGGAGAGAGGGGTTTAGACAGACTGATTCTTCAAACTGCTTCACATGAGTCGTTTATAAATCATTTAGAAATAAATCTATTTTTTGGAGAAAACTAAAGTGTTTTTTGACTTTGTCTACATGCAAACCTGTTTTAAGAGACTCATAAAGCAATATTAGCACTTTAAAGCTTGCGATACTCTATGAAGTCAGGGGAGAGGAATGGCAGAGTTAACTGTTATTTTTGTTTTCTTTGCGCAAAAAATTATTCTACTAGCGTCACAAAACTGAAGTTGAGCCACTGATGTCACATGGACTGTTTCACCAATGTTTTTACTGCGTTTCTGGATTTGGGATCATTTCAGTTGTATTGCTGTCTATGGAGGGTGGGATGGCTCTTAATTTGGGTTTGGAACAACATGAGGGTGAATAATTCTTATTTTTGGGTGAACCAACCCTTTAAACCTATGAATGGTACAGTGTACTTGACATAAATTATTGTGTTACTCTGGCAAACCATATGTTCCATTATAATGGGTTTGTTCAGAACTAGAAACAAATAGTTGTATTTTTATATTTTTCTGTTGTTCATGACAGTAGTTGAACTGACCTTGGAGGAAGATGATTTACACTGATATCTACTAGACTTTTATCGGATGCAGCTAGCATTGCATTCAATGTTTACATCCCTGGAAATTAAACCCATAACACCAATTTTTTTTTTTTTTTTTGGTGCCATGTTCTACTGTTTAGAGCTGGAGTAAATATACGCAATATGTAAAATCAACCCTGCATAGAATTATCTCCAAGCGAGTGGATAAGCCAAATATACAACACAAAACTCCAATCTTTGGCTTATTACATATACGACACGCAACTGAGTGGAGTGTGCATCGGTTTCTTACCCTGGTGGAACTGTCCACTACTCAAAGCAGAAGTAGTGAACTGGTCCATAGATGGTGTAGGGAGAGATGAGGGGGATGAGGCCAGTATTAGACCCCCAGTGGAGGGGTGTGAGAGAAGCGGCCCATCCAAGAGAGAATCCTGTCCAACCAAAGGTTCTGGAGGACACAGGGCAAGCATGAAGAATCAAGAATGACAGAGAACAGAAAGATGAGTTACAAGAGAAATAGAATATTGAGAATAGAGAAAAGAGAGTGCAAAGGAAACATGAAGAGAGAAAAGATGAGGAGAAAGTGGCAGTGACAACTAAGAGAGACGCTCTGCAGCTGAAGTGAAAAAGGCCCACAATACTCTGTGAATCCATGATTTAATATTATGCTGTATTCTGAATGTGCCCAAAGTCAGCTACTGAGAAACAGTTTAAAAAAGACACATGTTTAGAGCAATAAACAGTAAAAAATTAAGCAGTAAAATTATGCTTTATTAGCACAAATTAAGTTTCACATTTTAGATTGTGTATACTGTTTTAAGGTTTACAATAATCGAAAATGATGTCTAATCAATTGCATTCATAAACATTACTAATTCAATAATTTTAGTGCCCTATGATTATTTCCCCCCTAGAAATTCTGTTATCTGTTGTATTGTTTTGTACATTTTTTTTTTTTTATTCTGTGATTTATGATTTAACACTATAAAATGAAATGTATTTAAATTTTTGTAACACAAAGTGCTACACAACAGAGGCTTACAATTTACATTAAACCATTTACGTTTAATTTTGACAGGTTATGATGTTAAGATGATAGTTTTATCATTATGATTTTATCAAATGTCCTCATACAGTGCAAACATGAGAACCTGAATATGTGTAGTAGACAAAACCATGCCACACAAAACCAATAACAGTAATTGTGTGGTCTCATGTTCACCGACACAGTCCATATCACATATGTCTTATTTATTCATCCAATTATTACCAAATTCCCCATTATTCAGTAAAAACAAAATGGAAGACTACTGTATATTCCAGTCAAAAACAATGGATACTAAATAAGTGCTACCAAGTTTCAAAAGGTTTTTTGGGGGCTACGGCGATATCAGTGAAAATATCTAATTATGCATGCAAATTAAATAAATTACAAGTAAGTACAGCCAACTGGCCCACAATATGAGAAAATAATGAAGTTATGTCATACACATGGGATGCAGTTAGCTGTTCGGTCACCAGGTGGCTCTACTGACAACATACATACACAAAATAACAGTCCAACTTGGATGTGCATCAATTTCAGTAAAGGTGACGCAGCACTTCATGGCTTTTACAGAAATTTTAATTGATTCAAAAAGACTAGGGTGACTTTGGTTCAATTGTTTTGCCGCCAAAATAATTAAGTGCTCATCATTCAAGCGATGACTTGTGATATCACTGTTAGGTGAAGTCATGTGCTTATTGCTGGTTTTCATCATTGGACAGATTTGACGCTGTCATAGATTCTCTTTTTAAGGACACTGTGTTGAACTTGCTTCATTTTTTTTTTTTTTTTGGCATATAGAAAATATCTAACATCTGAAATAGAGCATGTGACAAAGAAATCTCAATTAAAATAATAACATGCTATGCCTTTCTTTTAGTGATTACAAACCTGTGATCCTTCAAGCACTATGCAACAATGCATCTTGTTTCAGTAGTGGTCTGCACTACTGCAATAATTAAACATTTACAGGAAAATTGCTTCATTCTAATAGCCATGATACCTACTTATTGTGCTGCTACAGAGGTTCATAACTGGCAGTAATTATGTCATTCAAAGCACCTTGCAGATTTCCCCAGCCTAGTGTCAGCAGATTCAGCGCTTCAGTGAGCCACTGTATGATAAAAGAATAGAATCACATTTACAGAACTGCTGACCTGGTAGTGCAGCTGACCCAGGTTCAGTCTGTAGAGGATCCAGACCAGAGATCAGAGAATCCACACCAGCTGCAGAAATATAAAGAAAAAAAGGGCAAACATGATGCTATGTGTAGCAAAGGTACAGCTGAGAGAGATGGCCATGGTGACAACGATTCACACCATGCATGAAGCAGCACTCTCAAAACCAGATATTTTAAATGTTAACAAATGAAGACAAAGTATGCAACAGCTATACAGGTGGAGAGATGAGACCGCTGTGAGGTTATTAGTACAGGACAGACGAGGAGGACAACTAGGGATGTCCAGGAGTTCCAGGTGTTACTCTGAGCTGAACTGAGAAAACAATCGACATTAAAAGACCAACGGAGACCTTATCGTATCGATTGTAGGGTTATAGACAGGTTATGAACTTCTCTACTCCATGAGAGAAGAGGAGACAGAGAGGATAAGGAAAGAGAGCGGAGGAGGAGCGAGGAGGAAAAAAGTAACAAGAGGTGAAGAGGAGAGGAGAGGAGGAAGCAGTAAGGAAAGATAATGGAGAGGAGCGGAGACAGCAATTGAAGGAGAAGAGACACAGAAGGACAGAAGAAGGACACAGGGGGAAGCAGAGGAGAGTGAGTGAGTAAAGAGAAGTTAGGTGACCTGCTGCTTATAAGGAAAAGGATATCTGTTAAGATAGTTAGTATAAGCATCCACCATTTTGAATCCTGCAGGAATACAAGAACACAAACTACTGTAAAGGATTTTTGACTAATTTTGTACGTCTGGAATTGCCAAATGACCTACCACATTCGCTTGAGCATGCAGTAACAACAGAACACTTCCACTTGAATTCTGAGGACCACAGGTGTAGCACACAACAAACCTATTATTTGTGTTAGACAGCCAATCTTTATTTCACAGGCTCAGGGTTGTAACTTCAGCTGAAGGGGGGAGAAAGTGCTCGACTACCAGGCAGGCTATTAGTTAAACTGCCAAATGGTCAAAATGATGCAACTGTCACAGTTTCGTTAAGTCAGATGCATGCAGATCAGTTGAGAATCCGATTTGTTACGGTGCTGGAGTTTTACTCACAGTCTTTGTGATAGAAAGTAGGACTTTGGGACGAGGGTATGGGGAGAGGAGGGGGGGTACTCAGGTCACAGAACAGCAGAATGCTCGCTTTCCCCCTTTCGCTAGGGCAGAGAATGAACCATCAACCTTTTAAACATGAAGGAAGTCAAGAAAGCTCTTCAAGTCTTAAAAGTTCGATTGCAACTAAAGTATAATCCAAAGGTTGCCTGCGCATAGCTAGGCAGTTTCTTGTGTTTTCGGAGTAGTTTTTAATCATAATGTTATGCAGTTTTCTGTGTGTCCTGGATGCTTGCTAAAGTGTTACAAGACTGGTCACAATTGGTTCCTAGATATGGCTACTAATCGTGCTAGGAAACGTGTGTGTCATAGTTTACCATGGAGCTAGTGTACACATGCATCCCCACGGCTCTCAATAGGTTTACCTGTGCCTTAAATTTACCCAGCATGATCTGGTGTGTCATCAGATTCAGAGAGGATTACCAGACCGTGCTTACGTAAGACCTCCAAAAGCTAATCCACTCTCTGCTTTTAGCTGAGAATCATCATGCATGCACCTCTTTTAAGCCAGGCATAAGCAGCACAATTTCCGTACAATTGTGAACTGAATTCTGACTCTTGCTCTTTGTCGTGTGTGCTTTGTTCACTTTGTTCATCCGATCAGTTGATCATCAGTTGGCATGTCAGAAATTGATTGCACCTGATGAAAGTATCGCACAGTTGAAGAGAAGCTCCAAACTAACTGCCTTAAATTCAGTGGGTTTCTTCAGTGGTCTCATATAAAATATGTACCTCGGTGCACATTTTGTGCAGCACCATTTTATGTACCTTACTGCACGTTACGCCACAGAGAAATGTCCAAAGGACACAAGAAACGAACACAAGATTAATACGTGACCCTGGCATATTCTTACTACATTGACAAAGGTAACTATTGGTGTGTTTTTACTACATATTGTGACGGTTCAGAATTCAAATAACCCGGGAACTGTTGTTAAAAGTTAATGCTCTATCATGTTGGAAACATGCCCTACACCAAATCCAAACCTAAACCTAGCAGTATTGCCAATAGTATTGCCTTTTATGCGGATATGATTTTACACAGGATTCGAACCAGAGCTTTCCAAGTGGAACGCCATGTCACGTGAGCTGCGTGAGGAAACCAACTGCCAATGAAAACCCATACATATGAAGCTGGATATGTGTTATGATAACGTTCAAAAGCATCAGTTTTCAAATCTCCCAACATTTGTTTTGTTTTGAAGTCATAACATGATACATGTTGTTTTTTTAATATGTTTAAATAAATAATGAGCGCAGGCACAAGAAATCTCCAAGCTTTTATTAAAAACGTCTTCATTTGTTTTTCATTTCTTTTAAGTCAGTTTTTTGACTAAAATGGCATTTAGTTTTAGTCATATTTAAATCACATGAATTGTTTTTAGCTTTTAGTCAACTAAAGATCGTAAGATTTTAGTTGACTGAATTTACAGTAAATTTAGCTAGCTAAAATCGAATGGGTTTAGTTACGGTGTGATCCATTTATAAAACATTTCACAAAAATGTCACTACTGTTAAGACGTGATCGATTGTGTTTACACGAATTCTCATCAAAACTGACAATTCAACAATTTTTTGTGCAATTCTCCATTCATGCGCCGAGAGATGGGCTTTCTGTGTCTGTGCTCAGAAACCCAGAACGACTTCAGTTCTCTCATGTCATCACAAGAATTCATTTCTGCTCTTCTCTTTCTCCCACATATTGACATTTTTGAGCATTTTATGAGAAATGCAGCATCATATCATTATGAGAAATGATATCTTATGTAACGCCGGTTCATATGTATGCAACTAAGCATCTAACCACAGTAATTACGGTGAAGAGAAACTATACCTAGAAAGGTCTCAATCACACAACAACAGTCTTGATCAAAGTTTACCCTTCAACTGCATCTGATTACTGACACCAGTGTTTATCCACAATGTTTCCGAGAAAGCAGGTGGAAGTAGAGTGCCCTATCTGTCATTATCTCTATAAATAGGG
The DNA here is from genome assembly GCA_032361065.1 of Enteromius trimaculatus. Lineage (NCBI taxonomy): Eukaryota > Metazoa > Chordata > Actinopteri > Cypriniformes > Cyprinidae > Enteromius > Enteromius trimaculatus. The sequence continues at coordinate 4,121,432 of JAUMHP010000294.1, forward strand.
AGAGGAAAGGCTTATAGCAAGGTTGCCAGCAGGTGAGATGCACAAGTTACTTTATTTCTGGAAGGATCTGGGAGGTCAAGTACATTAACTGCTTTTTAAAGTCACCGAAAAAGCCATGAATCAACATTCACAACCCACTTTACTTCTGCTATGCTTCTGGGTGAAACAGGATATTCAAGATAAAAATGTAGGGTGGGGCCTGGTCCAATGGGAATTTAATGGATTGCGGAAAAACTGGCAATCCATTCCAGATCTTTAGACACAGTTCCACAGTTTACAACATTCATAACAATTTTGCTTTGCGGTTATGTCTTAAGCATTACCAGATACCCAGCAATCACTGGCAGAATCATAGAAAGAGACAGATGTAGAGATAAATAGTCTATACCTCCTCCCTGGAGAAAGCCTTTATTTGAAGACACAGACTGCAATCCAGAAATCAGATTTTCAGGGCAGGATCTCTCGGCTGTCTTAGCTGCAAAGATACACACACACAAACAAACAGTATATCTGTAGTATCTATGTAGAGGGTTGTTTGGGCAACTAAAAATAACTTGATTTCATATATAATCATTGGTTTTACCATCCAGTTTGGCAAAATCCTTGTTAAGTAGCTCTTCCGCTGTGAGTTTAGAGAAATTGTCATCGCCAAAGGGGTTCCAGGATGCTGGGGCCCCAGCCGAGGGTCCCGAAGCCTCCCCAGACTGATAAACACTCTGCTGTGATGAACATGGAGAACCAGAGGGAGTGGTGCTGGCTGACCTACAGCAGGAAGAAGAAAACAGAAATGCTTCAAAAAGTCCCACTACAGTGTTCCCACACGATCTCAGCATGTTGCATGCTAGTGGTTTTTGCATAAAACTCAAGTTGACAGTCAACAGTTGGCCAAAGTTTGGCCATCTTTGAGTGCCTTTCAGACCCGTTTTTGCAGTGTGTTCCAAAATTCAAAATTCAAAAACAAAACGAAACAAATAAGTAACAGTGGAAACATTTTACACCTTCGATTTATCCAATTCCAATGCATGCATATTTTTATAAAGAAATGGATGATTGGAATGTAGAAAGTGAAGTCTAACTGATCAAGATTCATATTCAAAATCGCAAGCAAGTCGTAATTTCTGTTTCCCATTTTGAAGGCACAATTAAAACTACTGCCACCTGTTGGTCTGGAGAGTTACAGTATTTTTTGCAGGTGCAAAACGCACGTCCTGATTTTGCTGAGTTAGGCGTGTTCCTGGGTCAACATATTTTGTTGACCCTGGAACATTATTTTATTCCAAAATTTTAGTTTTGACCATATCTCTACACCTAAACCTAACCCTACCCATGAGTAATGCCTAAAATCAGGGGAAATGATAGATGACCGACACTGGTGTACAAGCAGCAAACACTGATTGTAAGCCTAAACTTCAAAAAAACTATAAACTGGTTCTTCAAATCTGATTGGCTAATCACAACGTTGTTCCAGGGTCAACACAGATGATGACCCAGGAACACGCCTAACTCAGCAAAATCAGGTTCTGCGGGGAACATGCATGCTTTTTGGCTGTTGGCTAGTCTTTGCAATGTGTTCAAATGTGCAAAGTGTGAGTAAATACTATATTTATAATATATAGCAATGTGAAGCTAGATTTTGGACCAGTTTGATTTTTAAGTAGTTTTAGCATGCCAGCTAGACCATCTGAGATACTCGGTGCTGGACAATGGTTAAAACTAAACTATAAATGATTATGTATTTCCTTGATTTACTTGGACTTGTTGAGGCTGGCCTCTGCAGCAGCAGCTTGAAGCAGTTGAGTGGACTTGCTCACAGGAACTCCAAATATGGTGCTGTGTGTGACATCGCTCAGAATTCGTCTGTGGCCTCCTTTTGGGGCAGTCTTGGGAGAAGAGGGTGGAGTCAGGGAGCCGACTTTATGCACGCCACGACTTGTGCCGACAGACTTTTACAGAAAGAAAGGTATAGAGACAACATTAAAGACGGAAACTGAACGATATTTATTATAGAATTTCATTTCCAATATACCAAAATAGACATTCGGTAGAAAAGAGGGTGGTCGTTGAAAGGAATAGAAAAAGAGATTTAGATGTCTAAAAAACTTGTGTGTGTATATATATATATATAAATAAAGACACATCTGATATCTCATTGATTTGTTGAAAAGAGCTGATCTGTGAAATGAAACAGGAAGTAGGAAGCCAGGGCTGGATATTTTCATGTTCATAATCACCCTGGAGTGCTCAAAATTGTGAATATGAATGGGAATATACTACAGATACTACTCATAAAAAATTCTAGGGGTGCCAATAATTGTGTCCAACAAGTATTGGAGAAAAACATTTATTTCACAATGAGATTTCAATTTCAAATTCAATGATAGGTTAGAATTTTGTAAATGTTTTGAACAAAAGATCAAAAGGATAAACAATGCAGATTTATTTTCACAGCCACATTTGCTCAGATTTACCAAGGGTGCCAATATAGCACTGTATATATATATATATATTTATATATATATATATATATGACAATGATACCTTGCCCAGCACTTGCTTTAGTAACTGTCAACACCTACTGAAATTTCTTAGAAATGAAATAGAAAGGGATCGCAATCATTTGCTCATTTAATTTTGTTAGTAAACTATCCCTTTAACATGCAAGATCTGTCACCAAGGGGAGGATCAAGGCTTTAGGGAAGCAAGGAAAATCACTCTAACAGAGCAAACACACAGATGATGGTTACCCTCTGCTCTGGGTCCACTTCAGAATCAGCGGATGGTGCTGAGGTGGTTTTAGGTGGAGGAAGGGTGGAGGCGTGTGATGTGGGGGGTGGAGGTGCCATAGCTTTGGTTTTGGGTTGGGAAGACATGGTTGCAATGATATCACCATCTATACTGTTACTACGCAAACACTCTGTAGGCGGGGCTGGGGCCGTTGCTTTGGTTTTTGTCAGTGGGGTTGCTGGTAATGTGAGGTGGTTGGTTTGAGGGTGGTGTATGGGTGGAGGGGGTGCCCTGTTCTTAGGTTTAGACTGTGTAGAAATAGGGGTGGAGGATGATGAAACCGTTTGAGCAGGTAAGACGGAGGTCTGTGTAGAGTGCTGCTAAAATAGGACAATTGACATCACAAAGAAACCCATAATAACAATTTTATTTATAAATCCACATAGCATTTCCCAGTTGATTTCATTTGAATCAACATGAAAAATCCCTCACAACCCATTTTACTTCCATAATAGCATATTCAAGAGGAATAGACTATTTTTCTATTTGTGAAAAGTGAGTGTTCAATGTCAGAATCAGCCTTGAAATCTAAGTTTGTAGTGGATTAAGGAGAAAAATCGTTCACAGTAAGACATGTATTAAGAAAGGAAATATGGTCAAGTGTTATTTCATGAATGGTTTGTGTAACAGTTACCTGTTGTTGAGCAGTAAAGAAGGCTGTGTTTTGCTGCTGCACAAAAAGTTGTGCATGTTGGGGTGTGGTCTGGGGTGGAGAGGGAGTGGCCTGCATTGGAGTGGGTGTGGCTTGTTGCTGAGTGACAGGAACCTGTGACTGGGAAGCTATGTTAACGCCTGTAAACCAATAGAAAAACAGAATAGAAGCATTATAAAAACAGGCCGCTGAAAATCCCCATTATCATAATTGTAAACCACGAAACAAGGAAACTAGTTTTATGTCAATAAAGCCAAAGCACGTGACATGCAGAGAAAAAAAAAAAACAATTAAACATTTGTTCAACTAATTTATTCTCTTGTTTGAATTAGTGGTCACAATTTAACCATAAGTAACAACGCATGTCATATTCAGGGCTCCATAAATGATAAATACATTATTCAATTCAGTGGAAAACAATTAAAACATTTTCTGTCTTCAATATTTATAATGTCTTTTAATGTTTTGTTTTCCAGTATACTTCAAATATTCCTAGTCTACAACTGTTAGAATATGCCTATATACACAGTAAATAAGCTTATTCTAAATAAACTAAGATGCACGTTATTTTCCTACTTGCTATTATTCTGCATTTCAGCCATTCTACACAGTAATTTAATTAGTAAGTTACTGTAGGATCAAAATATTTTAAATATACGTGAATATTCATTTAAAATATGCCCTATAACCACATTTATTTAATCAAAAATACTGCAAAAATTAAGACTGTAAAACATTAATACAATTTAAAACTACTTAAAAATCAAACTGGTCCAAAATCCAGCTTCACATTGCTATATATTATAAATATAGTATTTACATTTTCAGTGGTAAATTACTGGATAAAACTGAAAGACTTTAATTGAATAAATTAGCAGATGCTTTTATCTAAACTTGTCATCCTAAGTCAAGACATTAAAATCCCGACCCAGATAACCTGGTGCTAAAACATTACAAGAAAACAACAATACACTGGGATATTCATTATTAATGAGACATGTAGTGCTTTAATTAGCATTGACTTCAGAAATAGGAAATGACAGCTCGGTAGGATTGAGCGTGTCAGGGGCTCAATAGCTCAGGCTCATTAGAGAGGTTTTAAAAGCTCTCTGTAATGACACACTGATTGAACCAGTGGGAATACTAGAGCTGTGTTTGTCAGCCAAAGACACATGCCGGTCAATCCAATGTGCGAAGGGTCACCAGGGGAAGAGAATTAAAGTAAAAAAAAAAAAGTGAGCATGAAAGACAGAAGCCACACATACTGCATGTGTTTGATTTTGGATGAAGGTGAATAATGAACACCCACTGATTGGCTGGCCGGGTCCTGCAGGTGCGTTGGCTCTTTTACGAGGGGTGAGGGCTGGCTGGATGGGCAGGATGCCTGCGATGGCTTGAGCTTGGCCAGCCTTGGGCCGCTGCCGTGGTGCTATGGATGTCTCAGTCATAGGGATTGGATCAGTGATTCTGAAATGTTCAAGTCGAATCAAACTAACACCACATAAAACACCGAATGTATCCTAAAACTAGAGAAAATGTAGTATTTCATAAAACAAAAGCCACTTCAAACATCTGAGACCACGCAGAAATGACAGTCTCACCTGGCTTTGTTTTGACTCTTCTTGGCCACAGCTTCGCTGGCTCTGATAGGCTCTGGGAGTTTTGCTGGAATTGGTGAATTCTAATGGAATAAGCGGAATATTATTACTACTTCTTTTCATTTGTTTTAATTTGGGTTTCTGCCTTCCGTTTTGCCTCTAGACCTAATTTCTCTGTCTGTTTAATTACTCCATTTGTTTGTATCTTGATCAATTATTTACTTTGCTTCTGTGTATTTAAGGACTTCAGTTCCTTGTCCTATATCATTTGTGCTTTGCACACTGTTTCATAGTCTTGCCATGTTATTTTGAATACTTTCTTTTGTTTTCCCTAAGAAACATGTGCTATTTGAGCTGCATGTGAACTTTTCATCTCGCTTGGAATTAACGTTACAATTACATTTTTCAGCTGCAGGGACAGAATGAATGGTTGCAATCGAGGGAAAGATGAATGCGGCCAAGTACAGGGATATCCTGGACCAAAACCTTCTCCAGAGTGCTCAG
>JAUMHP010000294.1:4151951-4172449 GCA_032361065.1 Enteromius trimaculatus
ATTAACACATTTTAATTAATTTCAGTCAGAAGCAACAGAAGCAAATTGTAATCAATTATGAGATTGTTGTAATGGTTATCATAGTAAATAATTTTGTATTTGGAAAGAAATACTTGAAACGTACCGTAGGTTACACTTGCAACAAACAAACTGAAAGTCATTCATTCAATTACTTATTAGCTACGGAATGATAAACCACTTTATAAGTTAAATACATGTTTGCTAGAGAAGGACTTGTAAAAATCCCTGACGTCCGCTCATGCAGTTTAGTTTTTATTTGGTTTTGGCATTTGATCAAAGAGTTGTTATGATGAACTTTGTTCTGATCTTGTCTCAGTGAATCAGCTGAACAGTTTACATGGCAGACAAACAGGCACACCCGAATACAATTATTTTATATGTGTGTATATATATATATATATATATATACATGTTCCCATCAGTGTGTGTCTGCTTGCCCTTACATGAATGCGTGTGTGTCCGTGTGTGTGACAGACAGGGGATTATTGTCACCTAAGTGATGGATGATGCATCGGCCCCCAGCACTTGAAAGCATTGTGAGGGGGTCAAGATGGCCCTCTCAGTGCTGTCAGATCCTGAAAAGATTTACTGTAGAGACAGCTTAGCCCCATCATAATAGATTGCTTCAGGGGTGAAGGAAGGCATTTCCACGCACCCAGAGCAAATGAGAACTAGCCAAAGACTACAGCACAATTTGACATCCAACTTCAATCTTTCAGAAATAGATCATGTAAGTTATAGATTCCTTAGTGATTACATATTGAGTTTGGCACCTACATTGTATATGTATTTATTTAAGTCATGTGTGCTTAAATAGGTTTTTATAGATAATTTTCAGTGACTGTTTGTTGATTCTATTCTATTCTAATTATTTTACAATATTTAAGTTGACCAAAAAACAACTGGAAACAAATCGCTGTAATATTTAAATTATATCATATCCGTTACATAAATCACTCGTTTTAATTTATTCAATGTAAATTGTGACAATTATATTCGGTTAATACATTCATAAAATGGGAAGCAATTAGATCTTAATACAATTAATAAATGATAAATGATAGTTATGCTAATTATAGTTAGGCCTATCAAAATAATATTAGAATATATGAAATTATATGCAATGTTTGCTTTTGTAATATGTATAAATAAGTACATCGATATTACTATATTAGAATAACTGAAAAGTTAACTGGATAGTTGTAATAGCGTAACATAAATTCCTCAAAATGTAGGTTTTAATAAAAGTTCGTTTATGAACAGTTTAAAGTGTTCGTCTTATTAAACATGACAGCTTGAGTGTCTCAGGCGACACATAACGTGATTATCCGCAAAATATCGATTTTATCCTCTCAAAGCGCAAACACGATTCTTTAAAACGTCTTCTAAATTTAAAAGACAGCGAGAAAAAAACAGGTGTATGTATTTAAAGCCCCGCGAAAAAGATCGCGGCTCGCGCTCAATGTATTCTTGAGATTTTCATTAGCTGGGAAAGATACATTTTCCATCAATAATAGATTCGTGCGGTGGTCAGAGGAGGAGAGGACATGGGGAGGGGTTCAGTCCTTTTGGTTGGAGATAAGAGAGGAGGAGTGGCCGATAGAGAGAATCACTAATGAGCGCGACTCACCTCATCAAAGACGCGCGTGTTCCTCTGTCTGGCGCTGCTGTGGCGCAGTGTCATGATACTATGGGTTGCGTGCTGAACTCTACGGGACCAGAGCTGCTATTACAACTGGAGGCTTTGAGATCCACCGTTCAACAACTAGCCCAACTTTATCAACTCTCGGGAAAGAAAAAGGTCAGAAACGCTCTTACCTTCGTTTAACTGCGAATGTAATATTAATGTTAACAATAATGATAGCCGTGTTACACATCGGCGGCCCCTCTTGATGCCTTGGCCTACTTTTGTAACACACATTAGAGTTGTCACAACATTAGCGCTCTGAGATGAAGTTTGTGCTGGAGGATTTTAGCTGGATGTCTTGATTTCGGAGAGCGGCCCATATCTGCTGCTGTTGCCTAGCCCCGAGCGCCCTCATGAGGGGAGCACGCGGTACTGCGCGTTCAGTGCGCGAGGACAGCTTTCAGACGCGCTTTGAAAGCCGGCTGCTCTGTTTTGTTTTATAAGGATTATTATTTATGATTCGATTTAGTTAGGCTGAAGTAAATACAGTTTAATTTACAAAACAAATGCAGGATGTTCGGAGTGTGTTTAGTCTTTGAAATGTGAAATGCGCTCTGGAAGGATTTTAATTGTGTTTAATTCTGCAGCAAATCATCAGACTTAGAAATAAATGAAATAGCCAGCACCGCGAGAATAATATAAATAAACCAACTGTATTTAACTGTATAAGTCTGCATTTATTTCAACCTTTGCATTGGTGAAATCATTTAAGCTACTCCGAAATGCACTGTCGCATGAATCAGCAATCCATTGCTATTAGTAGATATGATTTTGTATTTTAAAAACAACCAGCATTTCTTTTGGGTGCGTGTGTTATATTTGATTTATTAAATTAAAAACGAAAACACATCACACAAATTGCTACGATTGCATTGTTTGTAACGCATCTAACAAGACACGTTTTATTTATATTACTTCACTATTGTTGTCTTTAATTCCGCACGTTTTTATTGCATGCGATGCGCTCGTTTATTTTGCTTGTGTGTGTGAGTTTTCATCTATTTCTTGTTGGCCTTCGGTAAGCAATTAATCGAATGAAGCAGGCGCGATTTCAGATGCGCTTTTTGTTTACTGCAATATCTTGTTTATCCTCTGCTTTGGGGTTGTTTGCTGTGTGTGGTTTTTATCCGCAATTTAACGAAAATAACAAATTAATATTAATGCTTTTACACTTGCTATGTTCAAAATAAAGCTTCACGTCTCTGAAAACAACGGCTGATAATAATCATCATCATCATTTAGCTTCTTTTTATTTGTGGTTTTAAAATGCTAATGCGTTTTTCTTCTCTTTTTGCAGATCTATTACAAAGCTATTAGAGATATTGAAATTGGGGAGGAGTTACTGGTTTACATGAAGGACGGAGTTTTCCCCGAGGGCTCAATGGCACCGAACCTGGAAGGTGAGATTAATGCAAGTCATTAGGCACTCTTTTAAACAAACTCACACAGACCACACTCATTCACCTCTGCCAACAGTTAGCAAGATGCTATATGTGGCCTGTGCTTGTCGTCGTGTTAGGTCGGACGATGAAGAAAATACTAAAGTACATTTCAACCCAGAGGCAAATAAACCGGTATTGGCGAATTTGAAAATGAAATGGCAGCCCTATAGATTTTTTTTTCTGCACATGTAGCTTTTGCATGTGAGTGCATGCATATATATATATGCAATAATGCCTAATGTATAGGTATAATAACACTTTACTGTTGTCTGCTTTATTTCTAAATATTTTTCAACTTTTCTTTCAATGCATCAGTGGCCACTTGTAGTTTACTTATTAAAACACATCACTCGCAATCTCCCAAATCTTTTTTTTTCTTTTCTTTTTGTTTCCAAGTGATCTGGTAATTCTGGAACTGAAGCTCAGAGTAGTTGATACAGACTAGAAAATTGCAAAAGCACTGAAGTGTGTCACAGCGTAGCAGTCACTCTCCAACACATGCAAAAGGTTTTATCTGATAGAGATGTGTCTCAGATCTCCCTGCCAAAAAGCCAAGAAGAAAGCTCTCAGAGAGAAAAGGGAGACAGGGACGCCAAAAGATGCAAGCCAGGCTCCGCTCAGACAGATCAATTTAGAGAACAAAAGAAAAGAAACGCAGAGTAGAACGAACATGATCAACGAAGAAGAGAGGCTGAGAGAGACGAACAGATAGAGACAGACAGAATGAGAGCTCTCTACATCCAGCTCCTTCTCATGGCTTATCGGTGGTGGAATTTGGAGTGGAGCTCGAGGAGTCTCGAGGGACCTCACCCATGCTCACAGATTAGCCGCTAAACTGCACATAATTGTGTTCCCCCTACGTCTCTCCAAGAGCTATTAGTTTCCCATTCCCTGTCGTTTTTCCCAACATTCCTGCCTTCGTTGTTAGTGCTACCGATGGGATGGAGAGATAGTGTCTCGAATTCTTTTTATGGCCCAAAAACATCAGCAGAGAAACTTTTTCCCGACTTCAGTTTTCTCCATAAAGGCCTCTTTGAGGTCACAAGGGCATTTTATTCGCTGTGTAGTGTGTTCTGTCAATACGTGTCGCGGTAATGAATTGAAAAACAAAAAAAGAGTACATGGTGTAATCCTAGATAACGCAGCATCGGTGCAAGCTTTTCATGGCCTTTGCTTTCAAAACAAGGAGTCAAAGAATGAAACTCATCCACCTTGGCCTGATCCGGGCAGTGCATGGAGTATATCAGAGTTATTGATGAGTTTAATTTGAGGATGATGATAGCTATTGCATCAGACCTTAGAGTTTCTTTGCCTTTCCATGACTCTGGGGTTATCTGTGAACTTGGCTTTTGTGTCAGGATAACAGTATGGATAAAACAGCCATGTTTTTAGTCATTTAATTCCAGGTCATATATACAATTACTTCAAAAACAGATTTTTAGTCTAAAGCAAGTTAAAAATAATGTTTGTTTTTTTTTTTTTAGCTGTCGTCTTGTTCGTTTATTAAAGGTTAATGTTCTTATAATATTTCAAGGTTTGAAAGATTTTATATTAATTTAAAATATTGTATTTTTTTTTTTATAAAAGATTAGTTTCAGATTGCGCTTTATGCTTGTGTTTAATTAAAATTATGCTATTACCAAAATTACATGCATTATCTTAAGTTATGCATTTTATTTACACTATATATATTTCACTGCAACACTGGTGTATATTAAACCATGCGGCATCTGCTAACAAATGCTGCTGGAGCTTGTCTTAAAATTAACTTTTAACTTTTTTATTTTTTTTTTTGAAAACAGCTGTGTTTCAGTTATAATTAGTGAATGTATGAAGTCATTTCTCACAGCTCACACAGGTGTCCCATAGAATAACCACAGGTGCATTTCGTCACATTAACTATGGACATGTTCCACAAACATTTTGCCACCAGAAAGTGCTGAAATATTTTTGTTTTCATTTTGAACAGTATATGTATTGTTTTATAATTTAAAGCTTCTTTTTATGGAAAAGTGTGTTTTCTTTAATAAGGAAGTAAATTATAATTGATATTTTGCCATTCAATTTAATGGCATTAATTGTTTTTGACGTCTTATTCTGGAGACCGCACCTTTTATAATTGAAAATGAGCATGTAATTATTAGCGTTGAGCAACTGTGTGATGGCGCCCCCACAGATGAGCAGATGTACCGCTGTGAACACTGTGATGAGCTCTTCACTTCAAAGCTGGAGTTACGGCGGCATCAGAAATACTCCTGCAGTAGCAGCAACTCTATCTTTGACTCACTAAGCGAAGACTTCAAACAGGAGCGCGAAGACAGCGATGAGCCGGTGCACGAGTGCAAAGACTGTGAAAAAATCTTCCCTAGCGAGTACAGGTCAGCACACTCCACCACACCGCACGACTTCTAATTACCCGCCAAGCTTTAGTGAGACTAGATGTTAAAATGTAAAACAAAAAGGTAAACGAAACAAAAATCAATATTCAGTTACGTTCTCATACTATGCTTTTTATATTTATTTGTTTTAGTTCTGATTTGGCTATGCTATAAGACCTCTATTTTACATTGAACCAAAAATTGTTTATTGCACATGCATATGTTAAATCTGTGTGTACAATAAACATGTGCATGATACATATGTTTATCTTACAAAAATAAACAAAAAGGCCTTTAAAATCAAACATTGCAATTTGCTAAAATTACAATGAGCAAAAATATTATGAAAAATGATTAACATGACACAGAATGCAAAGGAAAAGCTTTTAAAAAATAATGTTTAAACCCACCATCTATTTGTTTTGGTATTCTAACAGTATATAGCTATAGGATTCATTATTTTATTTGCATTCAGCTTTGTTTTTGTCCCTGTGATATACAGCCTTGCCACAATTGACCAGTTTAGAAACACTGGATGGTGGTCACACAGAAAATATTTATGGTGTTCTTATGTATTCTTAGTCTCGGGCAGCATATGATCGTACACACAGAAGAGAGAGAGTATAAGTGTGACCAGTGCTCCAAAGCTTTCAACTGGAAATCCAACCTCATTCGCCATCAGATGTCACATGACAGTGGCAAGCGCTTCGAGTGTGAAAACTGTGATAAGGTAGGTTACGGTGACCTTATATGTTATATATTTAAAAGAATTAATTAGATTACACATGGGAAGTTGAAACATATTTTATATTTAGTTGATGAAAAGCTAAAACCTTTCTGCATTCAAAACGTCCTGCAGTGTAACAGATGAATTAAGAACTACAAACATTCATGTAGTAAATGACATTAGCCAAATGTTGCCTAAAATACTGCTTGATGGATGTCACACCACAGGACGTCAACTTTCCAAAAATGATTAATGTCAGCTACCCTTCTAACTGCAAATTAAGAATATAACACTGCAATTAAATTTCATCTCCAAGTAATTGCCTTTACACCATGCTATGTTTACACCTTGGTAGTAAGTTGGCATGTTTCTGTGGGTTCTTCAGGTGTTCACAGACCCCAGCAACCTCCAGCGCCACATCCGCTCTCAGCACGTCGGTGCCCGAGCCCACACCTGCCCTGAGTGTGGCAAGACCTTTGCTACCTCCTCGGGCCTCAAGCAGCACAAGCACATACACAGCAGTGTCAAGCCTTTCATCTGTAAGTCTGAGCAGTCTTGTCTAAGCCTCAGATACAATTACCAGTGTCCAAAGACCTCCCGGCTAGCTCCACCCCAAGATTGTGACAGCTGTTGTTTTATAGGTCAGAGAAACTAAATGAAATTCTAGAGCCATTCTTTGTTTTGTTCTACATTTGTTGCACTTTTCTTTAGTGCTTTCTTTTTCGCTCTCTTAATTACTCCATTTTACCCTTCTTCTGTTATTTGTAATTGTGCATTTTCTTTTGAGGGCCCATTAGGCTTGTATATGGCCAAGGCAGATTTAATGTTTAGAGGTAAATGTCTCTGCCGTGTCTTAGCTGCCCTCTTACCAACACTGAGAGAACACCATTTTTTTTTTTTGCTTGGCTTTACAATGTTCTGTGTGTTACCGTCCAATGTCCAAATACATGTAATGCTGTATCAGTGTACATGTGTTTGTATGTATACAAAATTAGCTGAAATAGCTCTACTATCAGTAAAGAATCTCATCAGCGAATCTCATAAATATGCTAATTGACCATGTTTTACCATATAACATTGCTGTGTGTAGCGTTTTTATCTCACCTTCAAAACTGAGTTGAGCCATGCTCCCGGAGGTCCACCTTTCTGCAGACTTCACTTTCAGCCCTTCTCGAAAACACCTGCCTGTCATCTTTGTGTAATTCAAAAATCTTGATTAGTTGCTTCACATGTGTTTGATTAGGGTTGGAGCTCAACTCTGCAGGAAGGTAGCGCTCTAGGAGCAGGGTTGGCTGACCCTGGTGTAGACAGTGCCATGTTTGCTAAGCATAATAAACAGCATGCACAGTTTATTGGTTGATCTAATCAGCTGCCGGATTATCACTGCTATTGAATGAATGCACACCAAATGAAAACAGTATGTTAATAGAATTAACCAGTCATGTGTGTTCTCCCAGGTGAGGTGTGTCACAAATCGTATACCCAGTTCTCTAACCTGTGCCGTCACAAACGGATGCATGCAGACTGCCGCACCCAGATCAAGTGTAAAGACTGTGGGCAAATGTTCAGCACTACCTCCTCCCTCAACAAGCATCGGCGCTTTTGCGAGGGCAAGAACCATTATAATCCCGGAGGCATATTCACACCGGGCATACCAATGACATCCAGTCACATTTTAGGCAAGTCCAAGTCTCATCCTGGCTTGAACCATAGTGGACTTGGCTTCGGGGATTACTTCCCATCCAGGCCTCATCATGCAGGTTTGCCATTTTCCCCAGCGCCTCCTGCATTCCCAGCCCTTTCCCATGGCTTCCCAGGCATCTTTCCCCCATCACTATATCCTAGACCACCATTGTTACCTCCTAGTTCGCTGCTCAAGAGCCCAATTAGTAATAGTCAAGATGGGAAGCTGACTCCTCTTGATGGTCCTACCCTTTCTGCGGTCACATCCATGAACAACAGCAACGGCAACGTAGGGAGCAGTCTCAGCAGCCAGTCAGAGGAGAATCGAGAGTCCAAACTGGACTTGTCATTCCACAACAACAAGAATAAAATGAAGATGAACGACATGTCTGATGGTAGTGACTTGGAAGATGTCAACACGTCTAGCGGCACAGATCTAGACACCACCACTGGCACAGTGTCTGGCTCGGACATAGAAAGTGAGGCAGAAAGCGAACAGGAGAAGAGCAGGAGGAAGCCAGCGCAGGAGAGCAAACAGGATGAAGTGAGCAGCAGTTCGGTATCGGTCTCCAGTTCAGGGAACCTCCCTTGCGAGCGTCCTTTCCTCTCCTCCCAGCATTCCTTTTTCCCACCGCCAGAGGAGCAAGCACTTCCACCTTCCGGGGCCACCACTGACTCCATCAAAGCCATCGCCTCCATTGCAGAAAAGTATTTTGGCCCAGGCTTCATGGGCTTGCAGGAGAAGAAGATGGGGTCCTTAAACTACCATTCCATGTTCCCTTTCCAGTTTCTACCCAACTTCCCACATTCCTTGTATCCATTCACAGACAGAGCACTCAATCCTGGCATGTTCTTCAAACCTGAGCCTAAGTCCCCTCGTGAGCACATACAGAAATTACCTACAGCCACTGGTGCGGATTCACCCTTTGACCTAACCACCAAACCCAAGGAGGTCAAACCTCTTCCTCCACCCCCCAGCAAGCCAGCCTTGCCATCCAATACCCCCTTGGCCCCTGGCGAGGAGCAACCTCTGGACCTCAGCATAGGCAGTCGAAGCCGAGCTAACCATAACGGTGGCACGCACGTACAGCGCAAGAATCACACATTTGGCATAAACTGCAAAGCAGCTAAAGATGAACACCCAGCACTAACTCAGTCCCAGAACTTGCACCAGCCCCAGATGCCTCAGCCGCAAACATCCATTCCTCAGCCACCTCCTCCCCAGCAGCAGCCATCTCTCCACTACGCCAAGCCATCGCCATTCTTCATGGACCCCATCTACAGGTATTTCAATAAGTAGGTCCTATTGAAAGACCCAACACAAAGACAATTCAAAGCATTAGCTGGTCATATGTTGAAATTAAACAACTTATTTGAAAAGTATTGGTACCCAGGTTTACAATTAACCTTCGTTCGTACGTAACCCTTGGTGCTGTTGTCCAGCAGGGTGGAGAAGAGAAAGCTAATAGACCCAGTGGGAGCTCTAAAGGAGAAGTACCTGAGGCCGGCACCACTACTCTTCCATCCTCAGGTATTGTTACATATATTTGCTTTACTCGTACATCGGTAAAGGTTGTTCTTATCGTTCCATTCAAGCATAGCATGGCAAGACACTGAAAGCACATTCGCAGTGTCCTCCACCTCAGGTCTGTTTTGGTCCAAGTGGAGCCTTGATGTTTTAAAATGTTCTGACTTCTGATGGTGTTTATTTTCATTAGATTATTTTCATCATGAAGATAATCTCGAAAGAGGTATTGCCTGTTTTCTGTCATGCTGCGCATTCAAAATTCTTTATCTTTTGCTTAGAAAAACAAGCCCCATTGTTTGCGTTAGTATTTTAAACCTTTCCCACCTTTGAACAGTGACAACAATAATGAAAATATTATTAATAATGGCCTTTTGAATTGAAACAAATTATGCCACATACTTTCAGAGTAGACCATTGTCTCTGGGAAGTTCTCCATTGAGTCCCACCGCTAATAACTTCCTAGCATTTCTTTCTTGCTCTGGCTGCCTAGATAATGTCTGCATGTCGATCAGGGACTTCCTGTGTTTGTGTGTAATAGAATGGCCTCTCTTGTTGGGAACTGTCTTATCTGACCTGTAAATCTGGCCTCCATCAATGCTGACCTACCTCCCCCAAATCACTCGCTCTTTCCTTTTCTCTTTTCAGCAACCCCCTATTTATTCAAAGGTCTCTATTTTGACTTCTAGGAGTGGTATAACAATCTATCTATCTATCTATCATCTATCTATCTATCTATCTATCTATCTATCTATCTATCTATCTATCTATCTATCTATCAAATTAAGATCAAATATGTGATTGTAGTTTTTTAAAAGTATACGCATTATCTGTAGCACTATTGCCTGTTAATATTCTAAACTAAAACGCTAAGAGAATCAAGGTGTTATCGAGACATGCGTAAATAAATTAAAACACACTGTCTGTCTCTCTGTTTATCCATATCCAAAAGTAGGAAGGATGTAAGCTGTTTTTGGCCATAGAGCCACATAGCAAACCCTTTGTTCTGCAGCAGGGGAAGTACTATCAGCGAGGGGTATCTTAAACTGCATTGTATGGTTACCGCTCATGGAGGTGAATGGCTCATTCAGACGCTTCTCTCAGAGATTTGTTGGGAACAAAGTAGGAGCCTGGGGCTCCCGAGGGGCTGCTCGAGTGGCTGCCAACGTGCCATAGGTTAGGGAGGTCACTCTTGAACAGCACAATCAAAACTCGACCTTCTGATATATAACTTCCTCCAGCTTTCCATCCTGTCTGGTTATGAAGCAAACTCCCAGGCTGTCTGTCAGAATTCCTCACCACCGCTGTTATTTTGTTCTTTGTGCATCTGCCCTAAACAAATACCAAAAAAAAAAAAAAGTTTCTTAATCCCAGATGGCTCCTAATCGCACACAAAATCAATTCAAGAGAAGTTTCTGATTAAATGAGCCCCTGAGCTGTGCATCAAACACAGAGTATTCCTCTCTGAACTCGCCTCATGTTCTCTCCTCAGGTGTCTGCGATGGAAAACATGACTGAGAAGTTGGAAAGCTTTAGCGCTCTGAAACTGGATGCTCCCAATTCCCTCCAGCACCCCTCACACCACCTTTTTAACTTCCGCTCCCCGCCTCCCTCTCTCTCCGATGCTATCTTACGCAAAGGCAAGGAGCGATACACCTGCAGGTGAGCGCCACTCATGAAACAAGAGTAAACACATCCTCATAGGGTTGCTTTAACTCTGAAGCTCTATTTATATCATTTCTAAAATAGTATCATATTTAGAGGTATACATCAACACACTAATACACACCTAAAAGAGAAATAAAATATATAGAAATTAAATTAGCAATCCTGTGCCTGTATTATTTATCTAAAATTGACATATTGAATATACCCAGACAATGAGTTACAAGTTACAACTGAATATGAGAATTTGTAGCAATGCTGAATGAGTGTATCAAAGTCTAGTTTTCATCCTTTCCAGGTACTGTGGGAAAATATTTCCCAGGTCAGCTAATCTTACAAGGCACTTACGAACACACACAGGAGAACAACCCTACAGGTAAGCCACTCTTAGACCTACACTCTTTCTCACACACACACGCAAATGCAGTATTGAAATTCTTAAGCTTTGTACCTTGAGACTTACCCCCAATTTATTCCAGTAGTTTGACATTAGCATCTTGCTAAGCTAATGACACAATTTGTTACTATGCAAAAAAGCAGACAGCAAATAATTTGCTAATTATTATTATTATTATTATTATTAGAATTAGAATTGCACTTGTATACTGGCAATATGTCTATCATGTAGTCAGCTAAAACAGAACTTTTTTCTACCACATACACATACATTCAAGTAACTTTACATGGCTTTTGGTGTGAGGCCATATAGTCATCCAACACAAACAATATAGCCAAAAATCAAGCCATTCCACATCACAAAAGTAATCCCAAGGTTTAAGTCTTACCTGCTTTTTTTAAAAAACATGAGCAGTAGATTTTACTCATGCTTGACGTTTCCAGACTGATATAAAAGATGCAAAAACACACACGTCCGGTTTTTACGTTATGTGATCAACACATAAGATATATTCTTACACATTGCTTTGCAATACAAGCATTGCTGATTCTGAGAAGTATAACATAGAAACAATGGAAGACATGAGACATTAGACGCAGTGCAATCAAAAAAGAAGGAAGATTGATTCTGTCTGCGCAGATGTTTTGGAGGTAGAGCAAGCTCTGGACAATGTTGGCTGGTAATAGCACCCTGGAGACATCCATGCTCTGTTTATAGAACGGCTTAATTATCATTGATTTGGCTTCTAACCAGCTGTGGAAAGTCCTCTATGAGGGTGATGAGGGCACTTTGGAAATGGGGGGCTTTCAAAGTTTTAAGTGATATTTTGACCCAGGCATGACTAAGATGTAAGACAAGAAAGGCCTTTACTGCCAAAGGCTTCTTAACAGTCCACTTTCTGAACAAATATAAGTGAAAACTGTCATTTATGAAGGAAAATCTCTTAATAGTGGTGCTTCGGTGTTAGGGATTTCAGCAAACCCTTGACCATAGGCAATAAAACGTGACATGCAACAGACACGAATTTCACTACACATTTGACCGCTTATTGAGGTATGTTATTGCACATATATATGATTTTTGCTTAGCAGATGATAAAATGAAAGCAAGTAAGCGATCATACAGTATAGCAATCAGTATCTACAGTATAAAACATACCAATGTAAATACTTTTTTTTAGGAAATTGTACAAACGTAGTTTATTTTATTGCATTCCACCAAGAAAAAAAATACATTTGGTAGTTCTGTAACATGTATACCAGTTTCATACGAGTTTTTCTTAGCATACAAGAAGGGTCAGGTGGAATCAAACCCCTCTTTGAGTTCTACAAATCTACCATAGAGCCCTGTGAACACGAGATAGAGAGCCTCTCGTGGGACACGAGCGCTACATGCTTGGCTCCTTCACAACAATCCCCTGATTAGCTCATTTAGAAACAATTTACCCTAACAAATAGCAGACATCATTAGCATCTCCCCATCTTAGTTTCAGCAAAAAAGGGCCGAGTCAGGCCAATATCAGAGCGGGCTGGCTTCAGGCTTCATTGTAGTAGGTTATTTGCCTGCTGTAGATGCTATCAGCTACTCTATGCAGCGAAATTGGCCCACTAGGTCTGACCATTGAAAGACCCCATTCGGATTGTAACGCTTCATGTACAGTCCTTGTAACAGAGAAAAAAAGAACTGAGATGATGAAGTAATTTAAAGTCCCTCTGGACCAAGTAATGAAAATAAACAAAATGGGGGGTAGAAAAGACTGACTTAAGAAAAAAAACAAAAAAAAAGGAACGTTGTCTTGGCGTTTTACCATTCTCTATGAACCGTGATGTGCCAAGTCTGGAAAATCGGGGGCCGTGCAGAAGCGCACACACATTTGCTCGCAAAATAAACTGGAACATAAAAAGAGGCCTGCATCTTGATTCTGAGCACTTGATGACGAGCGATTTTCCCAAAGCAATTAGCCCCAAAAGTCAACTTTGCAGCGACCGAGGGAGTCTAAGCTAAGCCGGCCACCCAACAAAGGAGGCACTGTCCGGCGAACTCCTGACACTGCCTCGCTGCGGTGTTTGTTTATCAGCACATTAAATTGATGTTCTCCTGCCTATTCTGGCTGATCTGACATTACGAACAAGTGAGCTACAGAGAGCCGAACCGTGACTGTTGAGACATTACATATCTCATACTGAAAAAACAGATATTAAAATGATCAAAATGTGCTTTATTTCATCATCTGTCTTGTTTACAAGACCACAAAGAACATTTTTTTGGCTTACATGAAGGAAAATCATGATGTCAAAACGATAAAAAGGGCACAAGGGGGTGTTTGTTTTCATGCAAATATGAAATAAGAAAATAGTTAGAGAGAGATCTTACACTGGTCAACATACCTTCAAAGCTGTTTTGCATTACCTTTGTCAGCCTCTTGATGGGGTCATTGTGACAACACAATTTTCATTAAACTGGTTTCATTAATATTATTCTAATATTTGCTAAAAGGTTTAATGCATGCATACAAGCGCCGAAATGGTGTCAGTGCGCATGCTGATGTATTCTACAGCTTTTAAATATCGTTTCAGCCAAATAGAAACTTCATATAAAATTGATTTGACTTGTGCCTTTCTCCCGCATAGATGTAAATACTGTGACCGTTCATTCAGCATCTCCTCCAACCTCCAGCGACATGTTCGTAACATTCACAACAAGGAAAAGCCTTTCAAGTGCCACCTTTGCAATCGCTGCTTCGGTCAACAGACCAATCTGGACCGCCACTTAAAGAAACATGAACATGAGAATATTCCAGGTAAAATCACTTTTGCTTTAAATCATTTCTAATATTTGCAATGCATTTTCATTTGGACCTCAAATCTAAGATGCTTTAATTTACTTCTTCATAAATTTATATGACTGTATTATTGTAATGTTTATTTATTTATTTATTAACTCGAATGTAATGCTAAAAAAAAAACTTAAGATAAAATAAATAAATATGCAGATGTCAATAAATTATAAAGGTAGCACTTAAGTGGGGACCAGTTCTCACTATTTAGTTGCTTATTAGCATGCCTATTATTAAAATATTGTCTGTTTATTAGTACTCATATTGTGCATGACAATATTCAACATCCCTTATCCCACCTATACCTAAAATTAACAGCTAGCCTACCTTAATAGCTATTAATAAGCAGCAAATAAGGAGTTTGTGACCATAAGTGAATAAATGCAAAAAAATAAAAAGAACAGATGAAATCATATAAACGACAAGTATATTTGTTTAATTATCTCCTTTGCTTTTTCTCATTAATAAGTTTAGTAAATAATGTCTAAATCTATCTATTTTTTCTATTTGTTGCAGTGAGTCAGCAGTCTGGGATCCCCTCAAGTTTAGGAACAAATATTTCCTCACCGAACTCAGAGTCTGACAATCATGCACTTTTGGATGAGAAGGAGGACTCGTATTTCTCAGAGATTAGGAACTTCATCTCCAATAGTGAGCTGAACCAGGCCTGTAGCTCCTCGGAGAAAAGGTACGAGCTCGCACACATGTACAGAATATATTTTGAAGCTATGGCAACAAACCCCATAACCTGTCAGAGTCAGACACGCTCAGTCCTGAAGTTACAGTGTGTCCTCTAGTGGAGGACTGTGGTACTGTATGTGTGTGTGTTACACTCGGCAGAGGGACAGGACATCTCAGGAGTCATTTCACCTTGTTGAGTTCTGTTCTGCATTAAGCACAGCCAGATACACATCAGGGAGCACATTCCATCGGCTTATGAAAACACCAAACAAAAGCTCATTACTGCCAAATTCATGAACCGTCAGCACGACTGTCGGTGTGTGGCCAGGTTCACGTTGCTTCAGAGTTGGGTTTAGGCGATACACACGGACAAATGCGTACGAACAGATACATGGCCGAACACATGCATTCTTGCTTAGACGCATAATGGTCCGGTTCCAGCAGAGACTCGATGCCTCTGCCTCGTCAAACCTCACACTGCCATCTGGGATCAATAGTCCTGTCCTGACTCGTACAAGCAAGCCTGGCATTTTAATATCTGTAATTCAAATAAGTGCTCTGTTTTGTCTCCCTGCAAATCAGCCTCACAGAAACAGCCGCTTTAAATGGACAGGCAGCTGCAACATTCCCCAATGCGCTCATGCGTCTTATTTCATGACATTTGCCCGTTTCTCTCTAACTTTCTGTCACTCCAGTGCAGCCAGTCTGCATTCACGGTGGAACTTTTTTTCCTGCTAATTTCTTCTGTCTTTTTTAGTCCGTAGAAAATAATACAAAATGTCATGTCTCATTTGTTTCTTCTATAAAGCAATGAGATTAAAAATATAAGAATGGAGAATTTGGTAAAGTCTCCTCCCTATGAGGTTATTCTCCTGCAAAAAAAAACAAAAAAAAAACTCTTCTTGAGTTTTTAGGAGCTATCCCAATAATGTCTGAAACATTAATGAGACATAACTGAGAAGTCAATTATCTAAGCTATACTAGTATCCATATTCATTTTATCACTGCATATAAGCCAAATGGCAATAAGTGTTGGGAAAAGTTACTAATTCAATATTATATTACTGCATAAGTAATTGCATTACTTTTTATAAATAATAATGTGTCATATTACTTAAAAGAAAGTTATAATTTCTAAAGTAATGCATTACAATATTGCATAACTGATTGTGTTACTTAGTCTCAATATTATTGTTACTTAGCAGACAATGTATTGTTAAAATGTGTTACTTTTGCAAAATGTGTTACATATACAGTATGAAAAGTAAACTCATATTTTGTTGGAAACTTAAAATTAATGCACTGCAATATTGCTTGAATAGTTACTTGAAAAGTAATCTCATTATGTAACACTGAGCAACTGTTGCGTCTCATTTGCATTTCTCCTGTATAGGGCATTTTCAAGTAAACTTTTAATATTTAGTTGATGCTCAAACGGGATTCAACTGAGAAGATATGTGTTCTAGAAACACTGGCCCCTTATGCTTTTACTGCAATGTTAACTCTTTTTCCCCCGTGCTAGGAGACACATTTGAGACAAAGCTGATACTTTAATGAAGAGCTTTATCGAATCGAATGAGCTGTGAAAGAGAAATTCAGCTACTCTTGCTTTCTTTTCCTCCGCGAATCGAAAAAGTGTAAATAGGCGTGATTTTCTCTCCCAGGCCTCACTAGAAGCATGATATCGAGAGTGTTTTCGAGAGTGTGTGTGTCTGGTCTCTCTGACGGAGTTTGATTGTCAGTCTGTAGAGGGCTGCAGGTTTAGCCCTATCAGGGGACCCTCAGACTGAGACATTTATCTGTGCTCTGCATTGACGGAGCCCCCCTTCCTCGCAGCTAACGCAAACAGCACTCTGACATGTTTAGACTGAGAGACAAAGCGCAGGTCTGTGGCAGGACCACTGCTGTCTCCCACGTGGCATGGACTTTCTCTCAGGCCAGGGCAAATTTGATTATGGGATATTTAAGCATGATGGAAAATGGGAAACAAGCAGTTCTTCTTGTTCCCTTTTTTTCGTTTTTGGTAAGCCTACACCTCACATAGCTTAACCACCCACCTTACAACCCCCTCCTCCGACATTCGTCTGCCTCAATAGAAGTTCGTTTCAGTAAAAGCGACTTTGGAGGGTTGCGCGCTATGACATCATAAGCGGAAAGGTTTGGAAAAAGAGAGGTAGTGGAACGGCGCGGTGCTGATAGCTGCTTTGCAGAACAACCGTTTCTCTGGAACTCGGTGGCAATGAGACAAACCATGATGATTGCTCCTGACCTGTCTAGCTCGCTCTGTCTCGCCTCTCTGAAATTAGCCAATTCATCATCGCCACGCTCGCAAGAAACGTCTGTCATTAATTGCAAAGTCGGTGTGTTTGTCATTCGTGGATCTGTGTTTTCGAGCTCCGGCCAGGCAGGGGAAAATTACTGCCCAGTCCCAAATGATGGATGGCAACACAGAGAGCAGCACAGCAGCGCTGATATTTGGCAGTCAGATTATGATGAGAGAATTACCACAATGGACTCTATGGGTGAAAATAGCTTATTATTTTATTCTGTATTTTGGGAGGTGTAGTTAGATATCATAGTTGTCTCCATTGCCTAAGAGGATAAAAACTCATCACAGTGGTCATTAGACATTTGGTTAAGGCATTTCTAAAATGTGCAACCACGATTGCAGACAAAAAGACTTACATGAAGACAGGAGTGTTCACTCTTTAAAATAAATCTGCTTCAGGATGACATAGAAGAACCTTTTTTGTCTAAATGGTTTCATAAAGAACCTTCAACATCTCAAGAGCCTTCCTATTTCACAGAAGCTTCTTTTTGGTGAAAGAAAGTGATAAAAATGTGATAAAAAAGAGATGGTTCTTTAAAGAACCTTTGACTGAACGGTTCTTTGTGGAACCAAGCATGATTTAGAAATCATTTACATTCATTCATTTTTAAAAGCACTTTGGTTCAGTTTGATTCAGTGCAACTTCTAAGGATCATTAAAATGAGATAAATCTAAATCATTATCTGATTAACTAAAATCATATTTTGGATTTTTCATGATTTGTAATGCTGATCAACGAAACAAAATCGCTGTGACCTTTCCTGTTTACATATCAGCAGATATTCAGTATTCAAAATCCAAGTATTCAAATTGGTATTTTCATTCATTTTGTTTGCAAAGCGCTTCTCCAGTAATAGCAGATGTTGTTTACATATAGAGATGTTAAAAGTACAGCAGTAAGATCACGCTGTTGAATTCAAAGCATCAGAATGATAGTGAAAATGGCCGTATGTAAAACTAATGTGGCCAGTGTTTGCATTACAGGTCAGAGTTGACGGAGGAAGAACAGCCTCAGAGTCACGCTCACACCACCTCAAAACTGGAGGAGGAAGATGAGGAGATGGAGGGAGACGATGAAGATGAGGAAGGCTCGTTGACAGAAAAGTCCCAGGACGAGACGGCTTCTCCCGCCACTATGGTGCAGGGCACCTATGACGAGGATGAGGAGCCAACCCCTCTCCCTATGTCCTACGAACACACTCGCAGGTCAGCCAAACACATCTGAAGAGATTCCACAGGGCAACTTTCACCTAAATCAACACTCAAACTTGCAAAAGATACACAATTAGAATCCTAGCTTTCTATAATGTATATATGATTGTAAAATATATGAAAATATCAATATCAAAATATCAAAAACATGTATTTATTTTAATATATTAAAATAAGTGCTGTCAAACGATTAATCCAACATACAAATATATAATATATAAAAAATAGCATATTTTTCTTAAATATATACATGCATGTATATGTATTTATATATACATAAATAAATATACACAGTACAAATACATATGGTATGTAAACAAATGTTTTTTCGGATGTGATTAGTTGTAATTAATTGTTTGACAGCACTACTTAAAATTGCATTTTTTTATAGTTTTTGCTATATTTCTGATTAATGCAGCATTTGTGAACATGAAATACTTTTTAATATTGAAAGCAATTATTTAAAATGTTTGGCTTACTTATAATCTTGTAAAGTTACATTGTATAAAGTGAAAAGGATTCGGTTTTGGTTGAGTGTTTATTTAAGATCAGAAGTTGAACGGAAATTGATTGTGTACAACGTCATTACAAACCAACAGAAGTGCAATAGGCATTCAACACCACAGATCTGTTCCAAAACCTAGTGAGCTGCACAGGTGCACTTTCACTGAAGAAAATAACAAACAACAACAAAACCTGTACCTGAAGGCATAACTATACCAATCTTTGATAAAGCAGGCAATCCCAGAACGCTAAGTTTCTGCCTACTGTATGTTCAATGTTCTAAATCTGTCCTAGAAGGCACAAGGAAGTTTCCTAAGCTCACCAGATTGTGAAACAGAGCGTCTGTGGATCGCTGCACGATATGACCCATTGTAGCCGTTAGATGTTGTTGAATCAACATTCATTGTTTCCATGATGTTTGCTCCCATGATCCCTCATTGTCTGTCAGTCATCCTCAACTAACACAACTAATCAGCATCTAGTCATCAGTCTGTTTAATCATTGAAACGCTGGCTTGCCAAAAAAAACAAAAAAAAAAACAATCCTTTTGAACAGCAATTTTCCTAAAAGTTTAGCATTTCTGTTCTCTTCTTCACTGTCTTCATCCTAAATAGAATTTCTGCCGGAATGCCACTGGCACCTAAATGTTTCAATGATCAGTATTTCATTGGATAAGGGAGGCTTATTCGTTTTTTTTTTTTCCCAGCAATGCATGGACAGAGAGACAGATAGAGTTCTTGAACTGCAATGTTCATTTGTTTTGTGCTTTCGTCCGCTAGTGTGATGACCACTTATATTTTCCATGTTCTGCCACCATCTCATCCACTGCATGCTCCTCAAATGCATCCAGTTCCAGTATTTAGACTGCGGTTGTTGGGCTAACTGAGGGTCCTTCCCCTCCCTATCCCGGTACAGGTGTATTGAGGAGGATGCAGGCCTATTAGATCTGGAACCTCTGGCTGGTTTCCCCAAAGGCCTGGAGTTCCATAAGGCTGGCGAGGAACCCTATGACATTAAAGACATTTTTAGCACCTCGGTAGAGTCGGAGGCGCTGAAAGAAACACTTTTCAGACAGGCTAAAACACAGGTATGTGACCGTACCTGCTCCAGAGAGCTGCCCGTATCTGCCCCGTCACACAAAAATGGCAAGAGAAGGAACCGGAATCAAAGAGCGTTTTATGAAAATGGACAAAACATATTTTCCAAAGCTTCCCAACCTGGGGTTTTGTGGTCGATTGTAAATGTAGAAGTAGCATATTTGGAGTAGTCAAGTTGAGTAGATTGTTAGCGTATGTATACTATAATGAATAATATTAGATTTGTGGTTTGTGACTTTAACTAAAAGCTAATAAGTAATGAAGTTGTAAAATAAAATAAAAAAAATATATTATTTAAAAAAAAAAAAATTATA
>JAUMHP010000294.1:4172549-4185788 GCA_032361065.1 Enteromius trimaculatus
TAATAAAATGAAAATGTAAAAACAATTAAAAAATAAAGTTATTCAAATATAAAATAAACTGGAACTAGACACTGCAGTTTACTGTAAATTCAACTACAATTTAAAACAGTGATTTAAAACAGTGATCTTCAATCTACAGCACATGATTCAGCTGCAGTTTGTAATTGTTAAGTATTAATTACAACTCAAATGTATACTTTGCCTAGTTTTGTTGTTGTTAACTTAAATAATTTTGAAATGGCATTCTGTAAAAAAAAAGTTGATAAAAATAACAATAAATAAATTAAGAATAAAATAATATAAACAAGTGGAAAACGAAGACGAAAATGGCCTCAGATGCTGAGAGCTTGTGGCTGTGACTGATGTTGTCATCCTCAACTAGATCAGTCCAGTCAACACCAGCCCTCGGAAAATAATGCAAATGTGCCAACAGGTGGGTTCCTCAAGCAATTATTCGGCCTCTATTTCTGTACTCTAGTGGCACAGTGTTATGTAATGTCAATCTCGATCTGCTGTATCTTGACAGCAGTAAACATTTCTAATGCTTTTGAATGGACAAACATGTTGCTAGATTAGCTGCTATTTTATTGGCAGTTGTAATAATACAAAACTTTTGTTGATTATTTGAATACCCCCAGATGGAAACTTCAGCAGATGAAGCAGCCAGTTGAACCTGCTTCTTTATTGCACTTGACTCTTCACACAAAAGTGGAAGCGAGTTGCTAGTTGCAAATACCGTCAAGTATTTCAAGCACTGTACAGATAATGAGTTTGGACTGAATCAACACTGAGGACAAGACCTTGAAATTGAAAGTGAGCATGACATGCGTTTTGAAGAAAGAAGTCTGTCTGTAACTTTATACAGCACACAAATATGTTACAAATATAGGATAGCAAGGGAAGAAAACATGACATTAATTTTATGATAATGTATGATAATATGTTGCTTTCAGTTATCAGCTTTTATGTGAGAAGGGATATATACAACATTATTGTTCAGATATATTAAATAGCATGCAGTACATACGGCTGTCTTAAAGCAATAGACATTACTTTACGATAACCTTTCAATACAAAAATACATTTTCACATAACCCCATCACTCCTTAGTGTTTTTAATTTATTATCATTTATTTCCATTAAATATTATCAATTATTTCCATTTTGAAATTACTTAATTTTGCCTCATAACGTACCTTAAAAGGCATTGATATCATAAATAACTGTTACCAAAGTAAATGCATTGTTGCATTATGCATTTTAAATTTGGTTATCATTCTTTTTAGGTAAAACACATATTAGGCATAATTCAAATGCATTACACCCTTATCCCTGTGTAGTGCATTATATATTAAGCCTTAAAGTATTATGGGATGTTGTAGTTTATAGTACAGTAAAACATTATTTTTGACCCACTGACCTCAGTACATCTTTATATTTAATTTATGTCTATCTTTATCTGATGCAATTATGAATGTACAGACAAGCATTTATGTTAAAATAATCTATAATCTATAATAATCCGTAATTTCTATTGCAACTGGCATGTAGTGTTTAATAATGAAGTTGCAATTTACCACATTTAAAAATATATTAACTTCAAATGTAATATGAAATGACACCCCACAGTTAAAATTGTACTTTTAATATGCTTTCAATGCATGCATGTATATTAAAAAGGTAAAACAGTACAGTAAAATGTACTTTACAGTAAAACTTTTATTTTGACATTACTGCACTTTCATCAAACATGTATGTAAGGCCCATGTAAACTTCTTTAGTGGCCTATTATTTCATAATTATCTGCAAATACATTTTTTTTTTTTTTTTACATTTGAAGTACACTACGAATGGACATTCAGTAGAATTAAACACACGTCAACAACTGAGATGGTTAAGTAAAACACATTTGTTGTCTAAAGAAAATCAACGATTGTTTCAGCAGTCCAGAAAAGGGTTGATCGGATGTTCCCCGCTTTTGTTTACTGACGTCAGAGGCAACACTTATTACACAGCTCCACAATTAACCTCTGCATCACATTACAGTGAATGAGGGGCTTGGAAGTCAAGCTGACAAGCATCTCAAGCTCCCTCCCTCATGTCACCCACACTCACTTGTCTGGAGGTGTGGAAGCTGGCAGAATCATTATTGGAAATGACTGGGCTCACATTCCAGCAGATAATGTGCTGGTCACGGGGGCAGACCTCTTCTCTCGCCCTGCACGCTCATGTATGATCCACAGCCCACACCGAGCAGCGGCATCGCCTGTTAGGAGATAAACTTATATGAAGTTTAGTTTGCATGTATAGTTTGGAAATTGAATGTAAATCCCATGAATGCAAATTCCCAACATCTCAATGGCCAGCAACACTAGTGGTATTGCTTATATTTATGGTTAGGGGTTTTATAAATCTAATTTGTCTCCTCTGAACAAACCGTTTGTATGCACTATACAGTCGGGCATTGCAGTGCTGTTTGGTTACCAGCCTGAGCACAAAAAGTTAAGCCTTGCACAGACCAGTGCAATAAACCAGGCAACCTTTTTCTAGGAATATGAAGCAGCGTGACCATGGAAACCACTCAGAGACGGTGCTGTTTAGTACCTCTGTCCAAATAATGCTTTGGAAGCAAAAGAACGTTTAGTTAATATCAGTTCATCTGTCCGAGTGTGCTTTCGATCCACAGGGGAAATTATTTCAAATTATACTTCAGGCATTTGTCTTTAGTTGGTCAATAAGTCATGATCTCATAACCGTCTAATTTTTCTGCCTACAGAAAAATAAGCACCGCTCTACTTTTAAGCACATAAGCAAAGCAGTTTTAGAGTGCATACATGGGAAAAAAATCCACCAATTTCATTACATTTATTTGGTTTTATAAATTATCTAAACTTTTATTACATCAAACAGTGTCATGACTTACTTAGGAATATAAGATATAGGAGTATACCATTATGAAAACATTCAAATAAAGTAATAAAAAAAAGTATTTTTAACAACCATCCTTTAAAATAAAATGATGCTGTTCCTTCCTGCCCTTAAGTTGAATTCCATGTACCTAAAAAAAATTGTAAAATAATACTTTAATGAGTTAAATTAAAAACAATAAGTTGTCATAATTTACTTACCATGTCATAATTTGTAGTGTAGTAAGATACTGTATAAAAATAAAATAAAATGAAAGTATTTAACCTACAATTCCTGCCTGAAGTTGAATTTCATAAACCTTTAAAAGTCAAAATAAAATAAATTGCTCAACTTTTTATGAGTTAAAGTTGCCATAATGTGTAGTGTGTGAATATACAACACAGTCTCACGAGCAATTCATACATATTCGTACGAGGTGCCAAATTTGTGCCAATTTGTACGATTTCGTACATTTTGACTAAAATCACCTGATGGGTAGGTTTAGGGGCGGAGTTATGTTTAGGTCATTCGTACAAATTTATACGAATCTAACCCTAAATAAAAAAAAGAGTGAGGTCGTACAAATTCGTACGAATTAGCCACCTCGTAAAAAATACGTACGAATTGCCAGATCAGGTTGGAATATACTATAAAAAATAAATAAAGATAAGTTATAAAATAAAGAAAGATTATTATTAAAAATACATTTTTACATAAAATATAAATGTATGTAATGCTTTCAAACCTGCCTTGAACCCTTAATTACTTTCAATGCTCTAAACTAATGTCAAGCCAGTTAAAATTGGATAAAGACAATTAAATCACATGTGGTCCCAAGTGGTCAAATATAATACAATATAGTGCATTTAATTTAGACATGATAAAAAAGTTTTATATTTTATATTATACTATTATCTCTGATATTTTGAAAAACGTAGATGTGTCAGGACAACAACCTCAGATCAGATTTGATATTTACTCTAAATCTGATTTTGTGCTTTATACCCATGGCTTTGACAGGTATCTGGGGGGTCGTGGCTCCGAGGGGCCTGACACATTCCACCCCAAAAAAGGCAGTGCCGTGGGGCAGATAGAGCCAGCAGCTCCAGCGTGAGCTGACAACACAACAAGCAAATATGCAGATCACTCCTTACAACTTCACTCGTGTTAATGCCATTCGCTGGCTTTCCAGGTCTGAATGGCACAGCCAGTGCTTCTGGGTATTTGGTTGGATTTCAAAGGTAGTCATACCTCATACATTCACTGAATAACAATGGAGCCGTGATTGATTAGGGTTTCACCAGCATGTTGCTTTATAAAATCTTTCAAATCTGTTCATTAAAAACAGGATTAATTATAAGACTAATTACGCAAGGCTATAATGTAGCTGCTGGTTATCGACTTGGCAAAAGAGTAAAGAGTGAAACAGAATATAAAGAACACTCTCAGACCAAATGAAGTTCCCCCTATCCCTGAGATATAATCATCAAAAAAAAAAAAACTTGTAAAATGTTAATGCATCTTTTACCACGGTTAGAACTGCTTCATTTTTTTCCCTTTTTCTCTTGTTGTTTGGCCAACAGTAGCTCCGCAGGGAACCCGAGCCCTACGGACAGTCATTGATATCTGTCAGTAAGTTAGCAAAGTAGCAAAGACAGTTTAATGAAGCTGAAAGGACGGCTAATGGATGCATGTTGGGATAGAATGTGTGTCTGGAAGGGCTAATGTGACACATATTAATAATAAAAAAAAATCTTCATTCGTTTGAATGGCAAGTGCAAGACAGTGGAAGAAATGACTCCTTTCCATCATTTTTTCCCCTCTTTTACTGAACACCTAATTTATTTTATAATTTATCCCACATTTAAATAAAGTTTATCACAGCTTTTGTTCTGGTTTTGCTTTAGGACATGAAGTTGTGACCCAACATCCATTCCTAAAAATACAGGTGTTTCTGGATTACATAGAAAAGCCTTTTTTTTTTTGACTAAATGGTTTCATAAAGAACCTTTAACACCTGAACCCTAACATCTGTCTCACAAAAGGCTCTTTGTGGTGAAAAACGGTTCCCCAGATATGAAAAGGTATGAAAGAGAACCAAAAATGCTTCTTTATGGCATCACTGCGTTGTACCATAACTGTTTATTATACAAAAATGGAAATTAAATTAAAGATGTTTATTAACATTATCATGATCTGCCCATCAATTTACATTTTTGTTTAAATGACACAGGATAATTGACCTATTTTGTTTTATTCTTATTTTATTTCTAAAAGGTGAAACGAATAAGAATGGTATTCTAATAGTTTCAAACTAAACCAAACTGTATTGTTACAGTATGTGAAAGAATCGTGTGATTTTACTATCTCTATAATCTATGTTGAACTTTTCCAAAACATCCTCAGACACCCAAAGACGGAGTCCTTTACAAGCAACAACACTATTACCCATTAAAGGCCAATAAGTAACGCGCTTGTTCCAGCTTCAGGGCAGAAATTTTCCCACATTACTGTGGCAGTCTGTGAGAAAATGGAAACAGTCGATTTCCAATGGAATTCATTATAGTAAGCTAAAGCAAGGTAACAGAGAGATATAGGATGTATAAGTTACCCGTCCATTTGTTGTGTTGCGTTAAAGCACTCTTCACTATTACCTAAGCACTTGCACTCCAGCACCGTTGAACCATTAGATTGTAGATTCAGCTTCAAAGCATGTGAGTTGAAGAGGTGTGCTATCACTTATACTGAATAACCAGAGTGATAAAGAATATTTCAACAGAAAAAAAATGGTATAAGAACCTTTAGTGTGATGAACATTTTAAATATCTTTTTCCTTTTGTGGAATGGAAATATTCCATGAATGTCAAATGTTCTTCCTAGAAGCACTGATGCCAAGAAAATACATTTAGTTTTTTAAGAAAGTGAATATCACAAAAACATATGTGGCGAACTTGATTTGGCATAGTAAAAAGAAAGACAAAAACCTAGCAACCCCAAGAACACCCTATGTCCCAGCAACCATAGAAAACACTCTTGGAACGGCAAAGCATCACTCAAAACAGATAATGGGAAGGGTGACAAGATATTTCCTTCTTGTTTTGACTTGATAACGTTGTCATGCAAAACTTTGATGCTATTTGCATGGTGAGTTAATTATAGCAGAGGGCAAGGCTAAATTTATCAAACTAGGTCTAAGCTTGGTCTTATCTTTACCAAAATATCCCGTAGCTGATGGTGTAGTGTGGAGTGCTGTCAGTCATCTGGAATGCGCTGGGCTGGACAAATACAGGACCACGGCTCTATTGTGATGTCATTTAAGGGATGTGGGAGGGATGCTGGGAAGGAGGCAACAATCCGGGTAAAACAGAAGATTGTTAGATGTTAATGAACTTGAAAGTGAAAGATAAAATAAAGTTTCTTCCATAGATGAATAGGACATTTTTGAAATGAAATATATTCCCAGGCATTTCAATGTGTATTGATCTTTATATAGTGACCACAAAATACGAAGGCGAAGAATATGTAGTCATCACATTAGAAAGCAAGAGGAATTTATAATACATAACTAATGGATAAAGTGAAGACAGCGGGTATCTAGATACCTTAAAGCTCTCTAACATGTTGTAAGTTAATGTGCTGAACTACTCTGGTGGTTGCTCTGTGTAGGACACCTCTGTGAAATTCAGGAAAACTGATTGTATTTGCATATGCACTATAAATCTGCCATATGACCTCATTTACTTAAGCGGGAAACTGCTGTTGTCCATTATTTATTGGTATGGCATGATTGCTGAGTGTTCGTTTACGGTAATATACTTGTTTTGTTGCCACTAGGTACCATGATAAGAGTGGCGTTTCTGTGAGATTGAGGGTGCTGCTGGCTGAATGTCCCGGAGACCGTCCTGTGTTTTATCATCTGCAGGTTCTTTCAGTGGACATGTATACGTGTGACTACAAAGAGAGTCACAGGGTCATTGCTTGGATAAGACATTGTTTAAACCTAACTAATAATATTAGTACATTAATACAGACTGTGTCAAAGCACTTAACAGTATCAAGCTGGAGAACAAAATGTCTGTAACGTACAATGCAGGATAAAACCCTTTCCAGTTAAAGGCATTTCATTACTGAATTGATAAGACTTCATTTTCCAGATCAGTTCGGTTCAGTTTAAGTAGTGCAATCTGTGCAATCAAATTGATCAAATTAATTACGTTTCCCCAACTAAGCAAGCCAGAGGTGACAGCGTCAAAGAACCAGACTCAATCTTGTCCCAGTGGCAGTCGAGGTCTTCACTAGGGATCTGTCTCTGGGGCTCATCTAGGGTCACGTTCACACAGCAGCAGAATACGGTTGTCAGTCCTGTATTTAAGTCCTTAATACATTTATGTTCACACACAGTTCGGTTATTATACACATGTGACAACCGCATTCTGTAACCAAACTCACACCTGTAAATTTTCAGGACTCACAACCGCATTCCCGGAACACATGTGCTGTGTGACGGAACAGGACTGAACAACTAGTTGTCTGTCATGTCATACACTGTGAGAGAGTCTTGTCGGGTCAGAAAGTGGTAAGACTTTCAATTTTATGGACGTTGCCATATTTGATATTACTTCGATCACTGTCACTATGGTAACTGGTAAGGAACATGGGATTTGCTCCAGTTGCACATTCATACAGACAGAACACAACTGTAAGCTGATTTTGAGACTCACAGCTGTAAAGAAAATCCGGTTGTCAATCCCAAATACAGGACTGAAAACCGTATGCTGCTGCTGTGTGAATGTGACCTTGATGTCCTGGTCTCCACTGATGTTCAGGGCTGTATAGGTCATCTCTATGTGCTGATTCACCTTCTGATCTGGATACGGACTGAATCAGGGTTGCTACAGTTGTCTCAGAATAAGAAAGAAACACTAATATTAGCATAGATGCCGTTCTTCTTACTATGTAACGAGTACAATGTTTGTTATGGGGAGTGTTCCCGGTTCCGGTTGATCGAATTAATGTAGCCTAACAATCTTTTAACGGATTTAAATAATAGAAAAATATTAAGGGTGTTATGTGTAAGCCAGAGAAAGAGATTTTTAGTTTTAAACTGACTTAGTGTGTCTGCCTCCCGAACAGTATTAGGGAGACTGTTCCAGGGTTTATTCTATTTTAGAGATATATTCTAGGTTTTATCAAATGGCCAAATTAAAGAAAGACTTTAAAACCTACTCAATGTTTGATAGTTAGCCGGTGCAGTGTTGACAGAACCAGGCTAATGTGATCATACTTCCTGGTTCTAGTAAGGACTCTGCATTTTGGACCAGCTATAGATTATAAAATAGTAATCACTGAAAATATTCACAAAGGGGTTAAAAAACTTTTTTTTTTCTTTTTGTCAGAAAATATTGTGGCATTTATTTATTTATTATTAGTGCTATCAAATGATTAATCAAGATGAATCGAATCCAAACTAAAAAAGCATTTGTTTATGTCTGTGTGCTGTGTATATTTATTATGTTCATTTAAAAAATATTTTTACATGTATATATTTCTATACATATAATCTAGATATAAACAGCACACGCAATTATGCAACAAATACTTTTATTTTGGATGCGCATAAAAAAAAATATATCTTGGACAAATTGCATATTATATCTAATTTGAATAAAGCTGTAAGCTTTAAATTGCCATAAATAAATAATCACACAGAGAAATGGATAAATAACTTGGTCTTCATAATAAATAAGAAATATTTTTGATTAAAGTGTTAAGTTTAACATAAAATTATAACAAGTATCTTTTCTTAGCATGTCGCAAGTTAATAACAGGTTAGTTTACTGAAATCAAGTAATGCTTACACTAAACGGCACTAATAATACTTCACAGGAGAGCAACTCGTCGTTGTCCCCTTGTCATTAACTTGTATTGATTCTTTGATTTAGCTAAACTGCTTTTGTGAAGAGTGATCTCAAACATACAGCCTGTGAGCAGCCAAAGCCTGTGAACATTTCCATTTGAGTCTCATGGTAGAAACTTTAAGATAAATGTATCTCTTCCTTCTAACATGGCCCGCTGGCTATACTCAGGTTTGGGTTGAACATCACAAGAGGCCTGGCTCAAAACAATAAAGGCCCGAGGCTGGTTTCCACTCAGCATGAGGAGGACAGGTGGCCAGGGCTTGACTGATGATCTCTCGCTAGCTTTCCACTGGAGCACAGTATGAAGGCAAACAGGGACTGATTAGCATTTTAGCGGCCATCGGCATCTAGTGCAGCTATTAGGAAAACAGGTCGGAGGCCATCTGGAAGATATCCTTCCCTCTGCAAGCCTAATGACATGAGGCTATAAAAATTGTAAAGACTAATTGTGATGTTAAAATGGCTTATGCTGGAATTACACATTTTAAAAAGACAAATAAAAAGTAATTCTAAATACTAAATCATTGGGATTTTGCTGACGATTCTCTTTGTAACACATTTGTTATATGTTATAAATGTGATCTCTTTAGCAAATAAATGACATTTGGAACAGACTGCAGTTCAGCCTGTCATTAAAATCTTAATTAGCCCCATTGGCTTCTCATCAGGGAAAGAGCAGTGCTCAGTGAACTGTGCTCGAAGTTAAGAGCTGCCCAAATGAAATATGAGAGAATATAATAAACCACAGACAATGTGAAAGTAATGAGAGACAATGATGGGTTAAAGCTTTTCTGTGCCATTGGCGTCACCAAAGCAAATGTGAAAACAATGCTTAGTTTCGAACAGGTTTACCAAATATTTCTGTTGTCTGCCATTGGTTGCATTGTCTAGCCACAAAATCACACACTGTTGGCTGAGGTGATGCTGCTATGGCCCAAGTCCAGGGCCGGAACCGAAGACAATGTTTTGACAGAGCCACAAAGTCAAGATGTTTACACTGTTTGAGAAAATTAGAAAGCGTTTCTATTGATTTCCATTGTAGTAAGATTTGTGTTGTACATTTTTGTGGTTGGAGTTATGTGTTTCAAACATTCATTACACTTTATTTATGGTCCACATTAGACATACTACTACTATATGTATCTACATGTCAACCAGTGGTCTATAGCCCCATCAGAAACTTGCTTAGCCCCGGCACCTTAATCTTGTCATGATACAATTCCTTTCAAATTTACAACACACACACAAAGAATAATGTAAAATGTAAATAAAAAGAAAAAAAAGTAGGCTGTATTGTCAAAATATGAAATTCAGTCTGAGCAGTTGTCGAAGCACTGCATATCGTACTGTGCATGACTGTGTATGTGACAAATAAAATTTGAATTTGAAAAAAAATTGTGGCAGAGAAAAAATAAAATGGCTAAAATGGCATCTGCTATTTATAATTATACAGACTAAGAAAAATATTAACAAATTTGAGTTTAGCATACATCTATAGTTAGCTCCATTCTTATTCTGCCCTGCCACTCATAGATAACCTACGTGTTCTGTCTGAGGGCCGTATATTTACCACCTGTAGGCTACAGCTTGCTCTGAGCATCGCCTCGCACATGCAGCTCGCAGACCTCGCAAATAAAACGCGTGGCGCGTGTGATTCATGTCTCAGATACTCCACCGTGGAGCCTGTTAAGGGATGATTAGGTCACCCCAGTGTCAAGATGGAAAATGAACCAATGGGCTGCTGTCCCTGCTTTATGGGCCAGTTGTTGGAAAAAAATAAAAAATAATAAAAAAAAATCGACCAGCCCCCAAGTGTGTCGGCCCACTGGGCATTTGCCCGGTATACCAGATTACCAGTCCAGCCCTGATAGGCCTAAGCAAAATTATTAACACTGCAATAGAGGTCTGGATTCCTGCCCGCGGACCAGACCAGATTTCGTGCGCCACAAGATTAAATTCCCGAATAAAAAGTAGATCTGTCTCTGGTTAATTGTCTCAGAGAGAATATCCCGGTCAGTTTTTTATTTTCACTTAAGCTTTTTAATGTTTATTTTTCAATTTTGTCAATGCGCCGTCAATAATTAATGTATTTTATTAATAAAGAAAATCTAATAATAGTAATATAGGCCTAAAAATAAGAAGAACGTAACAGGCCTTGCTTAATTGGAAATGCTAAATCCTATATTGCGGATTGTTTTACTTATCTCTGGCTATTATAACATGATTCTATGCAGATCAGCGGGGAGGTTGGACCTGTCGTGTCGTGCGGAAATAGTTTTATGAATTGTAAAAAAATTAATTGAAATGAAATGAATTGTCTCTTTTCTAGGCTATGTTTGTTAAATTACATTACATTGTAAGTGTCATATTTGGCAGTATCATATCTATCAGGCCCATCACTCAGGGGCAGTGCCCCCCCTTGACTCGACGTGCCCCCGTTTGCTGGGGGCCACATCGCAAGCGGGCCCGGCGACAAAGTTACTATATTATTATATACATCCAGGGGGGTATTCCAGAAAGCTTGGTTCACTTACCACTTGGTAAAACATAACCTCTGGGTTGATTTACCCCAAACCCACATACCATGAGTATGTCGGTTTCAAAACACCTGAGAAGAGTTAGTTTAGTCAACCTCCTACTGGTTACCCAGAGTTTATGCGCGTACATAAACACATTTTTAATGGATCACCGATTTCACGAGTCAAAATAGAAAATGACAGTGAAAAAAAGGGAGCGGCATATTTCACAGAGGCGGAGCTTGAAGTTTTGCATGCGTGCATATGAAGAATTGAAGCCAATATTAATTAATAAAAAGCAATACGACTAAAAAATAAAGAAAATAACGTTACGTGTGTTTATGTTCAAGTTAGTTTTGGGGGTTTTGGTTCATTTGCAGCCCTTTTATAAAAAACAAAACTGTTACCGTCATGGAAAGAGATGTGTAGGGGAGAAACTTCTTAATATTGTTGTGCCACTAGAAGTATGTCAATGATTGACTGAAAGATGTCAGAAGTGAGTTACAGGCTTCTGATTGGTTGATTTGCAGAATTCTTGCATATATGTCTACTTCTGAGCTTGAACACTGGTTTAATTAAATGAATAAGCATTGCCGTGCTAGTACCCCATTGGCAAATATTAAAAATATAAAAGAAAATAACTGTATGGAAATCATAGTATTAGTTTCCTTTATTGTATACTTTATTGATTAACAGCAATACATAACAATACTATACATTCGAAATTGAAATATCTTCTTCACATCACTTATTTAAAGTAATCTTTAAAAAAAAGAAACGTAAGTGCATACACTATCCTTCACTGCATCAAACATCAATCGCTACATACATTTGGGGGAGCAAGAGGGGGTCTCACTACTGCACATGGACATGCCCACATTGCACAAAAAATGCCCTGACGCAAAAAACTGATGCAATTTTCTTTTCCCTGTGCTAAGCGCAGATCCGCGGTTTGTGACATTTGCAATATGTGGTCTCAAGAGATGTGTTGAATAAATTAACACTCTTTCAAATAACCATTAGGAAATGAAAAGACATTACACAGTCTTATAACTCTCTCCCGGCGTAAAAGCTTAGTATAATTTGTGCCTCCACGTCCACAGGATCGTCATCAAAAGGGCACGCCATGCTCAGTAACCTTCTGAAACAAACTAACACTGGAACATAACCTGCTACCAAGCAGGTTATCTTCAGAGAGTAAGTTCCTATGGTTACATACATACCCAGAAAGTTACCTTCGTTTTTGGAACCGAAAGTTGAGGTTATCCACTAACTTACCCTTAACCTTACCTGGGTACAGGCACGTGCAGAGGGGGGGCGGAGGGTGCCTGAGCACCCGCCCCTTTCCTCCTGGATGCCTCAAGTGCCCTTTTCTTGGGGTTTCTTGGTTTGTTTGTTTTTTTTTTTATGTGTATTTGTGTAAGGAGCCCTGTCTCTGCCCCACAACAATACAATGTAACTATTAATCTCAATTTTGCTAAATAAACGGATCTGGCTCGCATCAGTCACATGACTGCCATTAACCAATAACCAATGCTCGCTCGTGAGGGCAGACTTCTGCACCCGGTGCATCATGTCATATTTTGTGTCATTTTAGCAAGAAAGTTGCGTTTTTGAATTAGTGAGGTTATGTGTGTTTATGTTCAAGTTAGATTGGGGGGGTTGGTTCATTTGCAGCACTTTTTTATATAAAAGGGTAACAGTTACCATCATGGAGAGAGGTGTGTAGGGGAGTGTTACGTATTAAGTTCCTCATGAACCATTGTTACTGTGAATTAGCCTCCCAGGTAAAAAAAAAAAATATTAAAAATATACTTTTTCAAAGAGTACTAAGTCCAGTTTGTACTTTTTTTGTCAAATCCAAGTATAGTAAAGTGTATTCAATTATGTATTTAGTT
>JAUMHP010000294.1:4198932-4214132 GCA_032361065.1 Enteromius trimaculatus
ATCCAGGTTGCCTGATCTGCATAAACACAATGCAT
Source organism: Enteromius trimaculatus (assembly GCA_032361065.1). NCBI lineage: Eukaryota > Metazoa > Chordata > Actinopteri > Cypriniformes > Cyprinidae > Enteromius > Enteromius trimaculatus. Next base: position 4,198,968 of record JAUMHP010000294.1, read on the forward strand.
TCCATCGTCATTGCGCTCGTTCTAGTTGCGGTCTCCAATTTGACAACCTGCGTGTGCGTCAAGTCTGAGAAGGAGGGGGCCGGGTGAAAAAAAACATCTCCAATATTTTGAATTTGAGCTGCAATACCTAGTTCAACCACTCGGTGTCAATCCTACATACGGCACCTTTAAATGGAATACGCAGAAAGCCATGATTGACCAGAGTCAAGTATTCTAGAGATTCTGATTCCTTGATACATCTCGAAAATGGGTGTTAGTTATTTGGATTGCTTGTTGCTGAGGAATGTGCTACTATAACATACTGTTCAGATGTGGCTACTCTTGGCAAACAGGTCTAAACGAGCACAAATTGATGAATTAAATGGTCTACATTGGTGTTAGAGAGTGATTAATTTGAGGTAGCCATCTGCTCTTCTCATTTACATAATCTGTTCTTGGGAGACTTCATTACACATATGGGATGTTGATGTGAGATGCTATTTCTTGAGAATTTTGCAACTTGGAGGAAAGTAGAATGTTAACAAACACCTCAGGATTACAGCATAAATGCCATTTCCTTCTTTAACTTCTCTGTGCCAATTGCAGTGTTTTTTTTCTTTTTCTCCTTACAGTCTCAATTGACTCTATTCGGGAGGTGTGTGAGGGGAAGCAGTCGGAGATCTTCCAGCGGTATGCCGACGGTAGCTTTGATCCCAACTGCTGCTTCAGCATCTACTATGGCGAGCACATGGAGTCTCTTGACCTGGTGTCAGGTACAGGGGAAGAAGCTCGCACCTGGATTACTGGCCTTAAGTACCTTATGGCTGGCATCAGCGATGAAGACAGTCTGGCCAAGCGACAACGCACTCGTGACCAATATCCTTCCTGACTAAGCTCCCATTCCAGAAACTATCTGTCTTACTATTACTCAGAATTCTAGTAAATTAGGAAACATGAGCACATTGAAACTGTCAGAAGAGTTTGATTCCCTGCAGGAGTGTTCGATATTGTTGAAAAATATAGTTTTAATTCACTTTTGATTTTTTGGGGAAATTTATAATTAAACCATATTTTGTTCAATTAAACAATATTTTAATGCCAGGACCTTGGCTTGTTTAGGAATGTCATGGATTAATTAATGTGACACTAAGACTGCCAGTGGGTGGCAGCAAGTCTCAATCTTAATGAGTGATTCATTCATTCATATAATTTGTTCGAAACAGCTATTTCATGTAGAAACAAAGCAAGTGGCTGTCTTTATAAATGGATTTATGAATCACTGACTCAAGTTCATTCCCAAACAGATTCATTCAGGAACTAACCACTATAACCACAAAATATTTTATTATCACATTTGCTCACATATGGTAATATTTAGGGGGGAAAAAAACAGTTGACACTTGCAGAAGTGATGTTAATTAACTATATTATATATATATATATATATATATATATTATAATAGTTATAAATAATATAAAAAATAAAAACCAATACATGGATAGTTTCTACTTTTCTTGAATTATAGGTTAATTTTACTGAATTCTATTCTAATAAGCTTCATAACACATTAAATGCTTTTAGACTCTCAAGACGTGTTTTTGTTTGTGGCATACTTTACAATAAATATTGCACACACCTAATTCCCTGTTAGGGAAACTACTATTGAAACTGCTAAAAAAACACGCTATCTCTATTTTAGTTAGTATTAGTGAAAATTGGAATGTGAATGTATCTATTCATGCTAAACTACTACTTTTAGGAAAAGTTAATTGTTATTTAAAAAGCTACACAGTATTCACAGCATCTATATGTGTTTGTTGTTAGTGCAGGTCTTTTACCATTGTGTTCTCTCAGACCCTTAACTCTACCCATCACATGGCTAAAGCAGACATTCACAGAGGCTGATAAGAACGGAGACGGCTGCCTGAGCATCAGTGAAGTTCTTCAGCTCCTGCACAAGCTTAATGTCAACCTGCCAAGACAGAAAGTCAAACAGATGTTTAAGGTGAGCCATTATGGTCTGCTTCTCGCTTTAAGAAATGTTGGTATTGGTTAATAATAGCCACCTGCCAAATCAGCTGTTAAACGTACAACATCTGGAAAGATACCACAAACAGTTTGAAGACTGAATACTTAATGAGCGTCTTTACTGTATACATACTTAAACCATCAGTACATGTTGTGCCTTTTCTTAGTCTGGTCACGTTATAGTTTATTCTGATCAAAAACGGCCCACTTTTACAGGAAGTCGCCTGTTTATTATGACTGACATGTAAGGTGACCAACCAGTTTACTTTTTACATTGTTAGATGCTGTCAAAAACAGCAGAAAGGTTTGATCCTGAAAGGTTTGACCCCGACTACACCAAAACGTTTAGATCTTTTCAAAACCTCTTTACCAGATCCAATTAGAAGATGCTAAAAACTTTAGATGATTACAAAAAGATGTTTATCCATTACCAACCTAAAGTATGCATCCTAGCACCTGTAAAACAGATTAGAGCTTAGCATTTTGAAAAAGCCTATTTTGTTTGCATGCATGTGCATGAGACAGTTGTCCTTTAAAATCTACAATTATGCTAATTTGAATATGAATACACTGCTGTCTGACCTAGTCATTGAAGGTCTTTGCAGAAAGATTTGGGTTTTTATTTTTATGGGCCACACCATGGCCTTCTTATGGTGTGTATGGCTCCACTCTGCTCCATTTTTCCAGTCCGTCTGGATTACTGTGTGTGAGTATGTGGTTGAGACCTCACATCAGCTGTTTGCAGGTCGCTAAGCTTCACACTTCATCAGCGTCCACCCCATCTGCTGTAAATGGACACAGATGGCCTTTAGTGTAAGACACAGTAAACCACAGGGGGGCAATCTGGCCCTGCTATCCAACAACAGAGTGTGATGTTGAGTATGTTTTTCACCTGAAGTCTTTGGCCCTGATTTCTCTGGCTTAACCTCACAAACAACCTGTGTGATTCTCGGCACACTGGGTTCTGGGATTTTATGTATTTTTCTTCATCCTTACTAATTAAAAAAACAATTTCATTATTAATTAAGCAAATACAGTTTACAGTAATACAGTAAATAATAATATATTGGTTGAACTGAATAACATTTAAAAAGAGCTTAGTTTAGATACCTCAGTCCGATATACTCAGAGGAAGTGATGTCAGCTCCTCGGAGGGAGCTCTTCTGAGCAGCTTCAGTGTTTGTGACCTGTTTTCACGCTTCTCTCCATAAAGCAGCAATTCTCAGGCGCTTAGCTCCGGGTTTATTACATCCTCCACGCCTCGGCTCACCGCAAGCCTTTATGTGTGTGTTTGACTCAGCAGCTCTTCGGATCAGTGCCGGCGTCTGAGCCCGGGATTCACTGAGCTGAGAAAACACTTTTGGGCTCTTATGGGTGGAGAGCTGCAGGAGATGTGGAGGCGCTGTTGTTTTCTAGGGTTTGACTTCTCAGCGTGGCGGGGGTTTAATTGTGACAGTGAGTTTCTGCTGTTGAATGAGCCATTTCTGCAGTTGATTGAAGAGCTGCTGGTTTATCTTCCATCATTACCAGTGATCAGTGACTGAAATCCAGCTTTAGCAAGCAAATCTACCCGTAGCTGTGCATTATTGTTGAAAAAATTCAGTTTTGAGTAAAATTGCCACATTTCATAAACCTGTTGAGCTTTAGGATTTATTTATTTATTTTTTTGAGAAAGAATATCTTTTAGAAAGCAATGGTATATATGTGCAAAGTATGTATCGTGCATTGTGTAGTATAAGAATATGTACTGAAAGTGATAACAGTTTATCTGCATGAAACATCTTTAAAAAAAAAAAACACAATGGAGTCAAAGTCAGGGTTTAGTCGCACTTTATTATTTCACGAGTTCACACTTTCTCATGATGCGAAATAGAAAAGCATGTTTGGCTTGCTGTCCAGGGGAGCGAGCCGGGAGCCCCTAAAAATGCCATCTTTTATTATTTGCATTGCTCTTTTCCATACAGTGGAAGTAAGTGAAGATTCTTACAGTCAAAACTACAAAAAGGACCTTTATAGTGATGTTTCCACTTTTGTGTATTGATTGATAGATTGATTGTAACCGCTAGCTCTTGGACTTTTTAAGATTTTTTTATGGAAAAGTACAGCTTGTAAGTTCATAGACATTCTTCTAAACTTGTTTTGTGTTCCAGAAAAGCCTTTTTATTGTCTGCCCTCAATTGAAGTGTTTTACGACCCAATAAAACTAGCTATATTAAAATATTACTACATCAAGTTAAACCCATTAATGACTTTCATGTGAAGGCAAAATATTTGCATCTCCTTAATTTTTAATGTTATTTATTAATATAATATAAGGACATAATAAAACCCTCTGGAGTTTTCCATGTCATTGATCTCAATCTCATTGTTTCTCCATCACTGGTCTTTAGGAGGCAGACACTGATGACAACCAGGGCACTTTGGGATTTGAGGAGTTCTGCTCTTTCTATAAGATGATGTCAACGCGGCGTGATCTGTACCTGCTGATGCTCACCTACAGCAACCATAAAGACCACCTGGACACAGATGACCTCAAACGCTTCTTTGAGACTGAACAAAAGGTGAGGTGTGCTTTGTGGGCAAAATCCACTGCATGATAAATAGGCAGCAGATACCGTGAAGCTTCTGGTGTGTGTGTTGTTTTCATGTCCTCCTTTTTAACTCAGGCGTATAATTTGATAAACTTGATGAAAATACGTGTCCTTTCATAGGTGCTTTCCCCAGCATTTTGGAAAGTCTCTCCACACACACTCTCAGATCTCCTCTTTCATGGTTTTGAAGAACAGCTAAAGGCGGCAGCTTAAGCTTTATTTGAATTTTTATTACACAAATACTACATTAACAGGTCATTCACACTGAAAGATTAAATATACACTTGCAGTGTTTAAAACATTTCATGAATGAGTGAACTTGTTTACAGATCATTTTTTTTAGACACGAGGCGTGTAAAGCTCTTTTTGGAATGCATTTGGAAATTTGGGTAATAGTGTGCATCACATATTGTCTACTGAGGAATCAAGTGATTATTATTGGGTAAAAAAATTAATGAGAAGACAGCTGACCACACATTAAGCGTGAGTACTTTTTTCAGCACCTCCATATTGCTGACATTGAGGACCATGGAAAATTTGTGCTTTTAATAAAAATTGACAGCACATCAGTGAAGGTGAGGAGGTGATAAAAATGCTGTGGAAATGTTATGCATCAACTACCTATTAACATTTTCCAGCTTTATAAATTATTTATAAAAACAACTAGGAAATTATTGTATGTTAACATTTATTACAATTATATGCACATATTTTGAAAAATGCCACTGGCAACTGATTTGTGATTTAAAATGAAATCGCAATGAACTTACAGTCGTCTCGAGTGAATTGATATGTTAACAAGTGTGAATGTTATCCTGCTGTTCATTAACCTATGTAACCTCATTTGCAAAATCACCTCTAGTGGTACATTTTCATATTACTTTAGACTGGCAAATCACAAATCCACATGATGTTTGATTCAAGTGGTGTTTGAAGAAAGTGGTTGATAGAACGCTGCTATGTTTCAGGCGGTCATTAAAATCTCATTACAAGTTGAAATTCAGCAATGTAAAGCACCAGCATGCTGTCGAATTGAAATTAAAAATGCAAAACGCCCACCACGAACCACATAGAATTAGAAAATCAAGCAAATGGTGTCACCTTTTCTTCATGATAACACTTCAGTCACATTTGTCTCCAGTAGTTACTAGCACAAAAAAAAAAGTGGCCCTCGTGAAACGGCATCGTTAGTTTCTTAATGGGCTGAGAAAAACAAAGCTGAGAACAAAGTAGAGCAATCCGTTTAAGTTCCAGGAGCAGCTCATCATCAACGAGAGTGTTGATCTACTGGCGATTCAGTATCCGCAGCTGGCAGGGTCCCGCCGCCCCCCGCTGCATTAGCTGGAGGAAAGATCTGACACTGATTGGCGTGGATAGGAATCTCATTGACTAATCAGTCCATTTAAACGGCAGCTGTCGGGCGTCACAATCGGACTCCAGAGCGGAGATGGGCTAGCTGTGTGAGCATGGCTCCCTGTGGTCTTATTTATCACATATTTCGTATGTAATATGAATAAAAATGTAGCTTTGATATAATTAGACGGCTGTTTAGTAGCTTTTTTGAATGCTTGTAAGGGTTTAATCGTTCACCTGTTCATCTTTCTTTACTGTTTGTTTGTGTTTATCAGATGACAAATGTCTCAAAGGAGCACTGCCTCGAAATTGTGGCCAAGTTTGAGCCTTGTCCTGAAAACCAGACATTGGGTGTCCTGGGTATTGACGGTAGGCACTTATTATTTATAAAATGGTTCGACTTTATTTTGACATTCTGCTAACTTTTAAGTAACTTTGTAACTACAGTTCTCATTAATTCACAACTATATGTCTACTAACTCTCAGAGTAGACATGACTTCTTTGATTCACATGGAGAAATTCATTTGGCAAATGTGTTTCCATTGTAGTTTATGTGCATTTTTTCTCTTATTGGATAAAAAGTTTATCCTACTCGAATATGTGCTTTTTTTTTTTTTTCGTGTGAAAATTTTTTGGATGTATGCGCATCTTATTTTCAAGTTTTATTTTACCACCATGTCAACAACAACAACTGACACTGAAAAATTAGCATTGCCACTGGCAATTTTTATGAACCACATTGAATTTTGTTACTGGTGATGAAAATCAAGCTAAAACTGGAATTCACAGTCACCTCTCACTGTACCACACAGGTTTTACGAGTTACATGCGCAGTCCTGCGGGGGACATCTTCAACCCTGAGCATTACGAGGTGAACCAGGACATGACGCAGCCTCTCAGTAACTACTTCATTGCTTCCTCCCACAACACCTACCTTATGGGCGACCAGCTTATGTCCCAGTCGCGCGTGGATATGTATGCCTGGGTACTGCAGGCCGGCTGCAGATGTGTGGAAGGTGAGATTGGCCTGATTTTCCAGGGTCTATTAACGCTTTTCCCTATAGAGAAAGTAGGTGTATATATTACAGCGCAAATGATTGAGAATCAATGTTTTTTTGTAATTGTATTTTTTTTTTTTTTCTCAAATATGATTTAGTTTTGTTTAGAAATACAATGGAAAAAGTAAGTGATTCATTAAAAATGCCTTTTATACACTAAAAATAACCTTTTTTATCATCATCCTTCAGTGGACTGCTGGGACGGACAGGATGGAGAACCAATTGTACATCATGGCTACACCTTGACTTCCAAAATCCTCTTTAAAGATGTTATCGAAACCATCAACAAATATGCATTCATCAAAACACAGTAAGAGACTTCTGCTGCATCAGAAAGTAACTGATACAGTAGATAGTTGACTGAGATATAAACAGCTGGTTAGTGTCATAAGCCAGACTTGTGACCTTTTTCAAGACACACTTGTACAGTATATATTTAGAAACTTTCTACATGCATTTACATGTATATTTAGTTTATATAGTTTATTTTATATATAAATAAATTTAATATATAAACACAACATGTGTTTTTAAATATATAAATCCATGTGTGTGTGTTCATATAGATGTAATAAATATACACAGTACACACTCATGCTGTATATTATGTACAGAAAAACTTATTTTGGATGCAATCAATCACTAGTAATCATTACCCAACACTAAAAATATATTTCAGTTCTTTTTTTTTTGTTGTTTTTAGTGAATTCCTTTACTATATGACATTACACGTAGCTTTAACCGCGATGCTTCCATTTGCTATCATTTTCACATTGATCTATGTCTTCGGATATTTTGACATTGCAGAAAATCCAAAATGATATATCATACTTCCTAGATGATGTGTCATAGTGGTGAAAGTTTTTTTTTTTTTTTTATTATTCTTTGAAAGGGGAATCTTCTAAAGAAAACTATTTCTCTGCAGTCTGTCTGAGCTTTCCTTTAGGTTTCAGTCCGGAAGGTTTATGTGTCTGACCACTGCCAGCAAAGGACAGTTCATTCTAGCCCACAGTCACATTGTGTTTGTAATATCCCATTCTCTGAGTCTCACCACAGCTCTATTGAGCAGTGGAGGTCCAGGAGTGTGTGAACGTGTGTGTCCACAAGAACATTTCACACTGACCGCATGTTTCCTCCATCGGCATTACTTTAAGGTGTTGTTGCTGCTTACGGTGATAATCCAATAAAGCTGCATGCTGTCAAGGGTTTTTGAGGGTCGCAGTAAAAAATAAGCTATTTTTAGACAATATCTCACACATATGTCGGATGTGATATGTGTCTATTTGGCTTGTCACTTGAGCTTGTTTAGGTATAAACTGCAATGTTAGCAAAAGTGCACATTAACATCAGTATCTGTCATTATCCGGAGCTGTTTTTCACTTGTGGATTACATTTCAAGGTTTCTCATACCAAAAATACTCTGTACTTTCTACAAATAGAGTATGAAATAAGACCTGAAACCATTGAAAATAATTATTTCTTAACCTTCAGAATTATTGTTTTTCCACCTCAGACAGGAAACAGCTAAATACGAATTATTCTATTTTATATTTGACAGAATAATATGCTCTGAATATTTCTGAATGAGACACTTTGACCTCTTTTTAATTGGAAGCTGACTCGCTATTGCGGTAGATCTGTAAATGTGTCTTGTGGACAATCTTTCCTCAGGTATCCAGTGATTCTGTCTATTGAGAATCACTGCAGCGTCCCTCAGCAGAAGAAGATGGCTCAGTATCTGACTGAAGTGTTGGGTGATAAACTGGACGTGTCTTCCATCCCTGCCGACCCGTCCGGACTAATGCCTTCACCTGAAGCCCTAAAAGGCAAAATACTCATCAAGGTAACCATCTTAACCTTTTTTCAACAGCACTGTGGAACAAGTCTGGTGTCTTTTTTTAGTTGATGATCGGAGGTATTAATGATGTAAATCAGCTTGCATGATGTAGTTGAATTAAAATTACAAAATTACAAATTAATTACGATTCACCAATATTTTAGTAATAGTAGAATAATGAATGCACAACTATAGATATTTTAGTACAATTGCATTTAGGTTTTTGTCTTTTTTTGTACAGTTGCTGGAAAACCAGAAAACCTTTTAGAGCAGGAAAATAGTACAGTCTTAATGATATAAAATCTATTTGCTGAAGTGCAGCCCTCTCCTGTGCTTTTAATAAAGTGTGAGGGTTGAAAATTGGGCCGTAGATGGAGCAGCTCGGCAAGCGAGTTGGCGCTATAATTGGAAGACAGACTGGCATTCCCACCAGAGAGTGAATCCTGAACTGCAAACTGGGCCAGCCGGTGGTATTGACAAATTGCTCGGCACGTGGCTACCGGGAGTCCAAAGAACAGGCCGCGTGTTTGAAAAAACACTCGCGTTGCAGCTCAGTCACTGATTTTGCCTGAAGCGTTGCTTTGTTACTATTGAGGCAGGCACATGTTCTCAAGACTTTTTTGAAATACTTTAAATTTAATGACTCAAAACTGCTTAGACATTTAATTTTACACTGTCTGCCAATGCAACATCAAAGCCGATAATAGCACGAATTACCTTTTGAGGTCATACATTGTTTGATTGATTAACCGCTATTGATTAACCCATTTCTGTCATCTATCGCTGGTCTCTTTCTGTTAATGTCCCTGCCAATGTCAGTGCTGTACTTCTGCAGTCAGTACATCAGAGAGCTGTTCTGTGCCGGTTAATCATAGCGTTTACTGATAAAGCAGTTTTAAGTGGCGATGGGTCCCCTTGGTTGTAATTGTCTTGTAAGATGCTGTTAGTGCTAGAAGACCCTAGGGCCAGGAACACTCCCTATTCAAGTATAAAAATGCAGACACAGATGCATTGAGCATTTTTACGAAAAGAAAACGCAGTACTCAAGGGGACGATAGTGTTTCCTTCAAATGTCTACATGCCAGCAGACCAGACATGTTCTTAATCAGGTAGGAGCTATAAATACATTTATAAAAAAAACTAGCTCGCTCAGCAAGATTTTCTGGAAACTGTTGTTTTGCCGTGACAGTATGGTTAAAAACAGACTACAGAATAAAACCTGCTACAATAATGATTGCAATACTGAGAATGCAGTGAGATGAGAATTGATTGCTAAAAGCATTTGGGATTTGTCACCCAAAATTTTTCAATTTCTATATGAATAACTTTTTACATTGGAATCCCACGTTTTGGTAACAAAGAGTTCTTACTATTCCTAACTAATCTCACTATTAAATAGTTGTTAATCAGCCAGCCCTAATCATTAACATATTGGCTCTGTATTATTACCTAGAAAGCACATATTATGCATGACCATATACTACATTCCTAATCCAACCCAATATCCTTAAACTTACAAGAAACGAATTAATAAGCAACATATTAGAAGTTTATTGAGACAAAAGTCATAGTCAGTGGTTTGTTAATAGAAAGTGTGACCTAATATGTTTGTTTATGTAATCATATTATAGTGTATATATATAGTTTCTACAAAAGAAAGAAAACTAAAATGCATATTATTACTGTATTTTCTGTTTATTAGTACTTGCTGTATAAAGCAAGTCCAAGACCAGACTAATTGAGTGCGAGTCAAGACCAAAAGTTTCGAGTCCAAGTCAAGACCGAATCCAAGAGAGAAAAAAGGAACCTCTTCAAGACCACATACATAATACTGATGATGTATGTGATGCAAGAGACAGCATATTTCCTATTCAAAATCATTTTGCATTATTATTTGTAATGATCAAAAAGCAGGGGTCTCCAAACTAGATCCCGGAGGGCCCACATTTTATTTTTTATGGTCAAATTGCATATCCATAAACGTAAATTCTCAGGAAAAAAATCCATGTTTTATAACATTTAAAAATGAAGTGACGCTTTATACTGAGTACATGTTGCCCTCAAACAAACAAAAAGCTGTACGACTTGTGGGTTCTGTAATGTTTTCCTATGAAATCATTTATATATCCTCTAGCATTTAAAATTTGAAATTGTTTAGTATTTTTTTTTTTTTTTAATTGTATTGAATGTATAATTTAAAAAAAAAATAGAATGGATGCGTTTTGGCGCTACTGGGCATGCACACATAAATGCAGCATCACACTGTACAACAATTAATATTTCTTTATTTAACCAGGAAGTCCCATTGAGATATTAACATCCCTTCTTCCAGTGAGACCTGGATAATTAGTATTTCCTTATTGTGAAGGATAAGTTTAGGGCTGGTTTAGGTGTAGACGTTAATGAAACAAGGCTAGAAAATTAAATTAGAAAAACCAAACTTTTTGACGGGGGTCATGTGACAAGAACCAACCAATCAGCTCAGTCCTTTCCCGTAACAACACTAAAAGCTCAGCCGAGACGGAGAAACAGCTGATCATATCTGTACAAGGATAGACATTTTTAAAAATTAATATAGTAGCAGAGCTGCCGCAAGGGATCTTTAGTGCTGGAAATCCATTTATCCTTTGCTGAAACATCCGCGTCTTCATGGAGAGCGAGGGTCATGGTTACTTAGCAACGGCAGACGCCACAGGAGCGCGTGCGCATGCTAGTACGCTCGGCACTACACTGAGCTAGTGTTAGATATCATTTCAAAACACAACTCACAGATCTTGTATTGACATGTTTCTGTATGTTTGCTCATAGGGTAAAAAACTGCCCCCAAATATAGATGAGAACGCAGAGGAGGGGGACGTGTCTGATGAAGACAGCGCTGATGAGATGGAGGATGACTGTAAGCTGATGAATGGAGATGTAAGTATTGTTAAATGGTGTGGTGCATTTTTATTATTTATCATTTTTTATTTATTTATTTTTGAATAAGATAATGTAGATAATGTTCATTCACCACTGGATGTAGAAGATGAAATGGTAACACTTTATTGTATGGTTCTACCTTTTAGTTGCTTATTAGCATGCATATTACTAGAATATTTCCCTAAGTAAGCACAAATTAATGCCTTATTCTACATCCCTAATCCTGAACTTAACAACTACATTACTAACTATTAATAAACAGCAAATTAAGAATTAATTGATGGAAAAGTCATAGTTAATAGTTAACAAGCATTACCTATTCTAAAGTGTTACTGATGAAATCAAGTGCATTGCATTATGGGATTGACTACCACATGCTCTGTTGTATACTGCACATTTGGGCAAAAGTAGAAGACAATCAATGATACAGAATAAAAAAAAGTAAGAGTAGTAAGCTGGTGAAGGAGAGATTTAATATTTTGAATTCTCATGAAAATAGTGTTGCAAATGCAACACCTTTAATGGTATATTAAAGCAAGTTTTCATTTTCTCAATGTGAAATAAATTCGTTTTTTTATTTTCTTTTAATTTGAGGCTGAAATATTACCTTGTCAAGTTCTTGAAAGTTTAAAGAGATTCACGCTAATCTTCAATTCTTCAGGTCGTTCTACATCTGTCATGTTCGTTTAGCAGAATGTTTCAGTTGTACTTCATGCAAAAGGCTCTCAGAGAAACCTCAAAGACGCATGCATTTTGAATGAAAGCTCCTCTCTCTTAAGTGCCTTAATGTAAAAATAAAAGAGGGCGTTTGGGCAAGAGTGTATTTGTCACGAATTTTTCTGAGCGTGTAAAATTAGGTCAAGACTTCAGTTGACTCCATTTTGATGAATGCTTTTGACCTTCTTATTCCCTGCGAATGCTGTTACAATGCTAATTTTAAGTCCATTCGAATTCACTTTCTCTCTCCATATCCAGACGTCTATGAACAGGAAGCAGGCGGAAAACGTTGCAAAAAAGAAATTAGATAACCTCATGAAGGAGTCAAAGATTCGTGACCGGGAAGATCCGGACAGTTTTACCATCGCAGCCCTACCGCCGTCTGGAAAACATGACAAATCCCCGCTGAAGGTTAATATGCTGTACTTCACCATACATGTCGCTCCTTCCTTTCCAGGGGAGGAAATGTTACCACATTTACAGACATTTACAGACCTCTGCTTTCACTGTAATCTAGTTTCTATGTTAATGCATTCACATCAATGTATTGTAGTTGAATTAATACTATTTTATATACTTTTTATTTAAATAGACAGATAACCTAAATAATAGTCTTACCTGTTTTTTTTTACATTTACATAATCGTTTAAACTCTTCGGCAAGTACTCTAATTAGCTAGTTTTGTCCTTGTACAGATGTGTGCCGTGTGGTTATTTAAGGACTGACTCGAGGCTTCTCCAAATAAGACACGGGACTGCACACAGAGGGTTTTTTTTTTCAGCAGGTGCCCCACCACCGTCCTTGACGGCCCGTAGAGATACATGCAAACATCATTAAATTGGCCATATGCTATACATTTATAGCATTTTCCCCCTGAAGTCCACCCTCTCCTTGACACCTCGAATTAAACAGTCTCTTTCATGTACCCTTAAAACTAAAAGCATTATAGCTAATCATTGTACCTGCAAGAAAAATCCTGCTTTCCATGATAAGTCCCACATACTGTAGATTTTGAATGCATAGGTTGCTGTCGCCACCTAGTGATTGTGTTAAATAATAAGTCTATAAGTTGTCAAAAATGTTGCGTAAATGTTATGTTAACGAATTTATCTTATATTTGATACCCAAAAACATTCCTTGTGTCATACTGTATATATAAATGTATGTATTTTTTTATCTTTTTAAGACATGTTATTAGTAGATATAGCGTGACAACTGATATTTATGTATTTATTTTAAGTATCTGCTGTACAGCCCGTAAAGCTCTCAGTATTTTAGATTCCATTCTATTAGAATTTCTCCTTACTCTTTCAGCCATATAAATATCAACAAATTGCATATATATATATATATATATTTTTTTTTACTCACTCCTCCACTTCTGTCTGAAATACAAAAACCTGAATCTGAATACTGCAATAAAATACTATGATATCATATTTCATATTTTTTACTATCAATTTCTATTCCAATTATATTGGGTATATTTATGTATATATTCCTGTCCATGTTTTCACTGAAGCGCATCTTTTTTGAATACAGGGCAAAGCAGAAGACAGCACTGACACTGGAGACGAGGCCAACGCTGGTGGCAACAAACGGATGGGTAGATCTTTTATGGGGAGCTTCTCCAAACGCAAGGTATTTTTACATACTGTACATATTTTTACGCATATGAACCCATGCAAAACCAAACAATGCTTCCTCCCATAACAACATGCTGCACACACTGAAAAACACATCTGTCTTCTGCCTATATCAATTATTCATACCGAATAAATGATTAATAGAAATAATAATAACATGTATACAGCCCTCTGGAATACTACATTCAGCTGTGTAATACATTTGGAGTTTATTATGTTATTTGTGACATGTTGACTTAATTAACACTGCATCGCCTCAACTGTTCACTGTAGAAAAAGACAAGTAAACTGAGGAAGTCCTCCAGTTTTGAAGACACGGACACGGATCAGGAGAGCTCGAGTGGGGCATCTAAAGCACCAGCGCATCACAGCAGGTACTGTCAGGATCACTTATGGTGTGTGGGTTTAGATCATTAGTCATGATATTTTATGTTTCATCACTGATGTCCGTTTTAACAGAAAGAAAAAAACAATGAAGTTGTCAAGAGCACTTTCTGATCTGGTATATACGAAATCTGTGGGCACACCAGACTTTGAGGCACAAGGTGAGAAAAACAGAAAATATGCATCCTGTGAGATTCAGAATTACGAAGTTGATGTCAAATGTAAAGTAAAGTCTCCTTTATTTACCACTTTATGCAAGACTGTGTCAAAGCAGCTTTACGGTATTAAATAGGAAAACATTTTCTCAATAACTTTTAGAATGATAATAATAATTTTTCAGTCAGTGCATTGATGATTCAGTGTCCGGTTCAGCTCTCTTCCAACAGTGTCGCAATCACAATTCAATATTCTTTACATTATAATATTAATGTTATTTTATTCATTTAAATCTGCCGTTTTAAAATGGTACCCTTACTTTTAAATGGCTTTTAAAGAAAAGTTGTATATAGCAGGTGTGTTAATTGATCTTATTTCTTATGCTATTCTTGTGCATGCTCTTGTCACATCTAGAATCGATTATTGCAATGCTTTATTTTATGGACTCCCTTCAAAAGTACTTCATAAATTACAGCTAGTACAAAATGCTGCAGC
>JAUMHP010000294.1:4214232-4232161 GCA_032361065.1 Enteromius trimaculatus
GAGAAGAAATATAGAGCTGAGTATCATCAGCATAACAGTGAAAGATAACACCATGTCTCCTGATAATATCTCCCAAGAGTAACATGTAAAGCGTAAAAAGTAACGCCCCTAGTACTGAGCCCTGAGGTACTCCATACTGCACTTGTGATCGATATGATCACTGCTACAAACTGATAGCGGTCAGTTAAGTATGATTTGAACCATGCTAAGGCACTTCCACTAATGCCAACAGAGTTTACTAGTCTATTCAAGAGAATGTTATGGTCAATAGTGTCGAACGCAGCGCTGAGATCCAACAGCACTAATAATGACTCTCATACGTGGCTGAAGGAATGACAGCAAGAAAGAGAGAGAGAAAAATAGCCAGGGATAAAAACAAAAGAAACAGCAACACCAAGAATAGAGAAAGTACAATTACATTAAATTACATCACACAGGTTAAATAAAATGAATGTTGACCACATAATGTACATCACAGGTGCAAGTAGGCAATTAAATACGTCATTGGACGTAACACCTAATTGTCCAGATATGGCCGCTGCAAATATTAGTAATATTACTGACTACATTCAGATTAGTTTCAGAGCATGACTGGCCATGTCTGAGCTTTGAAGCTGACATCTAGATAAAGAAAATTCAGAGTAGCTCTGTCCAAAGATGTTGCCCCCTGTGCAATCTGTGAATTCTGGCCTCTTCTGAGAAGACCCGCTTTCATTTGGCTTCACCCTTTCCAAACTCTTAGCCCTGCACAGGAACTCCTGCTGAGAAAAAATGTCAAAGAATAAAGCCGTGCCCCACACTAGATGTCCAATTACTTCTCAAACCAAAACTCAATTAAAAGATCTTCTGTTATTTATTTTTTTTTTTTCCATTCATTTTCACAGTGCCAGTTTTAACTGGAAATTGTTATTGTCAAGACCCTGGATGTTTTGAGGACTTTCCTCTTTTTAACCCTTGATGAGTTCAAAAACACCATGACCTATTCATCTTCACTTATGACTGACGTATTGGATAAAAGCTCAGGCATGCCGGGGGCCATGGTTACCAGGACTACGATGGCTAGTGAGACGGACCATAATCAAATCCTTCTGTGCGGCTAAAAAAACCGCCTTGGGATTTACATGACTCTTTGAGTGACAGAGATTCTAGGCTGTTGTCTTTCTAACAAAAGTTCACTTCATTAGCATTCAAGCGGCAGAACAGCTCACTTTGGATGTGTATTTATCACGGTGGTTCAGTTTCACTTCAGTTTTCAAGTAGCGGTTTTCTTGTTTGTCTTTGTAGCATGTCTGCAGTGGAGCCATGGTTGAAACCTCCCCTGCTCACTCCAGGACCATTCTGTGGGGTTATAAATTAGGATTAGGCTATTTTAGAGTACAATAAAACCCAACTCTCCATTGAATTTTCTATGAGCATCTGTAGATAATCATTTCTGCACACCCTGTGTCATGCACAAACCTTAGATCCCTTGTGTGCAGGATCACATGCTTGGTATTCTTTGTCCAAGTTTCAATCTCCCTCATAGCTTGTCTACTCATAAATCCTTGTGCATTTGTTGTGGTCAGAACTACTACCCCTTCCCCTCACTCAAGACCATCCCCTGTTTTCTTATTGGCTGTTTTCAGTCTCTTGGGTGTATGTGTAAGCTTTATATAGTGTGCTGCCTCAAACGTTGAGCAATAAAAAGTGGGTGACTACAGTTCAGGGTAAGATTGTTTTTCGTAATTTATTTCTGTTTAGTAAGTAAAGCTGTTTTGTTTTTTGTGCTGTACAAATGTAATATTTCAAGCATACAATGACAGATCTTTAAAAAGATCAGCTGACTTTCAAAAGAAAAGTTATTGAATACAATAGTTTTGATGATGTTTTAATAACACCATGTATATCATTCCAGTGTAGGTTATTGGCAGTAAAAATGACTCCATTAGGACTCATCTTGGTCTCATCAGCACTGCTGGCTGGGCTCTGCACTGCAGGTAACATACTATCATATCAAACATACTAAGACAAGCTGCAGGTTTTTACTTAGCCTTGTGAATGAACTTTGTGAAGCTCAGATGCTAATTGTATGCATTTTTATCCATAACTGGTATTTTGCTGCAAACAGAAATTTGACCTTTCATACCTGCATGAAAATAATAGTCCATCATGTTGTTTGTGAAATGATCCTTTGTTTTGGCTCACAAAGTGTATTTTTCTAAGTGTTTTTTACTTTTTCTGCTTGATATATTGAGATCACATGGCCATTTATGTCTTAAAATTCTATCAAATTAAACCAAGGAATTTTCAAGTAAATGTCAACGCCATCAGCCAACACCATTAACACCATTAGTGCTCCAAAGCTGGGGAGGGCTGCAGAGAGTTTAATACGTTTTACTGACATGGGTTAAGGCTAGAACAGATACAGCAAAAACGACTGAGCATGCGCACATCAACAAAGCATAATTTGTCTCACACTGTATTGTAGGTGTAGATGTTACTAAACCAAAATCTAATAGGTAGAAATGTTTTTGTTAGCTTTTAGTCTTTTGCTGCATCCATTCTAGCCACAACAGGGTTCTGGTTTGGCTGGTTAGCATAGCCTCATTATCACCTTCTGGTAGATGTGGAAACCCCCTAAACCTAAACGCACAGCTCTACAATGTAAAATACAGAACTATACTGAAATGTTATTTCAGAAGGTCAAGTGTTGTAGTTGTTTGTTTGTTTTTTAATGAAGAAGAAAACAAATAGCTAAAAGATAAAATAGAGAGGGTCAAAAAAAGATAAATAAGATCAATGTAAATTTAAAATAAATATATACATTTTATATAAAGAAAATCCATGGTAATATATATTTAATCTTATGGGGGGGGGGGGGGGGGTAATGAAGTTTACTATGTAGAACAATATGTCTTAGTATTGTAAAGCTAGGCTTACCACATTATTTTACTCATGAATTCAGAAATAAAGCATTATTTTGTAAATACCTACAGTATTGGAAATTCTCAAGGAGATTTGGACAACATATGGACAACATTTATTATGTCATAGTAGATGTTTTGGTTTTATTCCTTATTTTTAATCTCCAGAAGCATTTAAATAATCGCTTAAGATAATCAGCTCAGAAAGTTCTGTTGACGAGATGGGCTTTTGTGCCAGCAGAGCAACTGCCGTTGACATGAATATGTGCAATAGATATACTTGAAAACACAGACATGAAATTACTAGCTCAAATAAATTACTCTAATACCTTTTTTGAAAAATAAGCCTTTGAAAACATGATTTAAGGTGCTTCTATAATGATTAATGGAAGATTCATATTTTGGTTTCAAGAGTCCACAACAACAGGCTGTGATGCATTCAAGGTCATTTTTATTGACTAATTTTACATGAACATCGGTAATCTAATTATTTACCTTATTCTGAATAAAACAATATTATGATTAAGGTTCATATGAATAATCCTTTCATGTTCTCGGCTTACATGTCATAGTACACAGTTGGATTAATGGCACTTCATTACGTCTCCAACGTTTCCTCCAGAATTTCAAGCAGAATCTTCGTTATGGTGCCACAGTGCTTAATTTTGAATTTTACGAAAGCTTCAAGTGCAGCTAATTATTTGTCATATGTACAAACAGATGACAGCCTTGTTGTTTGCTGTCAAACCATTTGTGTATCCTGTCAAAAAATGTGGCAAAAAGTCCTATATGATGGTCTACATGTCTAAACAGCACCTCAATAATGCGACTAAAATACGATATCTCCACATGTCTTAAGTGGATTTGAGTTTACTTTGATTATGACTTTATTTCCGAATTATGGTAACCAAAATCTCTTAATTAATCTTCATAATCAATGTATTATCTCCCAAATGATTCGCTCAACTATTCAGTTTTCCAAACCCCTCCATTGCGTGAGGCTAATCTGCAGTGATTGATTGACATCATTTTCATTTCATTAAGCCTGTAATGCCTGATAAAGCAGCGTTTGTGAGTGCAGTGCTGCTTTGTGTACAGTTACTGGCAGGGTTTGTCAGATTTTCACAGCAAAACTAGTCCAGTCGCTTTTAGGAGGAATTTACTGTAAATTTGCATTCCGTTGTGGTAAAATGCAAGTTTTTTGGCGTGGTCCTCCTGCTAAAAATCACATTAGAGGGGCTAAATATCAAATATTTTGGTTGCTCTAACCCGTGGAAATGAAAAACATCCCACAGAAACAGCGTTAAAAAGTAGCCCAATTCTTGGCAAAACTGGTCACCGGGCAAACCTATTTTTACCGCTCCAAAAGTGACACTTAGTGGCAAAGAATAAATTTGCATTTTCTTTTAGGCCAACCCGGAACAGACCATTTTTTTTAAGAAGTTTCCAAGATTTGTCAAGGATTTTGCCTTTTTTAAACTTTAAAGAGTTATTCATTATCATGACAACTGAAATCATTTCATCACTGCTGTTGTGATGTTGTCATTATAGCAAGGGTTTCAGGGGTCTGAGGTGAATAGGCAACATTGCCTATAACCAGACGTCCCACGGACGTGCCGTCTGAGACTAAAACAAAGCAGGATGTAGATAGAGCCAATATGAGTCCGACACGGCTTGTTTGAGTCTGAGGACAGCACTGCTTTGGCACTGTCTCATGACGTCCCGCTAGGCCTGGAGCAGTCGGCATTCAAACTGGAGAACACTGCTGCTATTCACTACAATGAGTGTGATTAATCAATTAGCCTCCGCTAACCAAGCAGTCACTAATGCGGGGCGGCCCATGACATGACTTCAGTTTTGATGGCATGTACGTTTTTCATGGTTTGAATGGGAGGATGAGAGTGTCAGCGATATGCTGTGACACTGATGGAGGCCTGCTGGGTGTCACACGGATGAAACTCAGACAACAACACATTCTCACCAGAAACTGGCTGGGCTTATTCAACATTGCTAAAGCACTTTAACTCAAACTTTACCTAGAAAACTAGAATAGATGCAAAGTTTTCATTAATGAACTTAAACGCAATAATGAATTAATGTATTATCACTATTATCACTTACTATTATATTGTCACGATAAAAAGAAAATATTTATATTGTTTTACGTATTATTACAGTGGACAGGGATTTAAAAAAACAAAAACAAAAACAAAACACAACATTTTAATAAAAATGTTCCATGCAACTTGTGATGCAACCATGCAACGTTTCGAGGCTTTTAACGTCATTATGTAGATTTCTGTAGGAAACGCATGGAAATTTTAAGTCAGTTTTGAGTAAAAACTGAATCAGGGAGTTTGTGAATTTCTGAATAAACTATTTGAATTTGAGAATGAAGAACAATCATTCAGACCCGCTTTATGAACCAGATTAACTAATTAATTTTAAAAAATGTGAATGAATATTATGGTAATGGAGTGTGTCTTTTTGGGCCTGTCTCAAAACATCATGTGCGTTCAGAATGTTATAAGGTTGAGCCAATAGAAACTGAATGAAAAAATGTGGGTGTATTCTGAACATAAGACCACCAAAAATGTCTTTTAATACAAATAAGTATGATCATTCTTTGAAATGTGTTAGCCTTTTCTTATTTTGTACTATCAATAGCTTCTGTAAAAGCCACAAAATAGTGTGAATTCAAATTTATTAAAAAAAAAAAACATGTATAATAGTCGTAGAATCGTGTACTCATTATTCATAATCTGAAAAAAAAAAAGAAGTTGTGATTACTTGCCGCAAATAATTACTATACCTTTAAACAGCTTACATATTTGTATACACTAATAATATAACAGGAATTTTATTAATTGATTTATAAATTCATGACATCAGATAAAAACAAAACACTCAAATACATACATAAATGTATGTTATATATTCGACCCATATATAACTTCAAACAGCAACACTTTGATTCATAGATTATAGACTGACATACGCACTCATGCATCTTTCAGCATGTCTGCTGGTTAATGTGGACTGGTCTGCATTAAAAAGCAGGATCGAAACAATAAAGAGAGCAGCTTCCAAGTGGACTCAGATGCTGCAGCCAGACGAGTGGGGCACTTTCCCATCATTTTGTAAGCGCTTTCTTTAGAGAGTCACTGGAACCTTCTCAAACTCTCACCGCATCCGTTCCGCTGCAGGAGGCAGTGCACATTCAAAAGCAGGCTTTTGTTTATTTCAAACTATCTCCTTTTAAGTCTCATTTTGTCAAAGCAAGATTAGTGGCCCTGAGGCGACCGTTTCACCAGTGCGCTGCAGCACAAGTGGAACATTGTCTGCATCTGCTAAATTTGGGAATATTAGTGGTTGTTTGAAGAAGAGTGCAAAGTACATCCCAGCGTGACAGAATGCTTCATTAGCAACCAGGAATGCCATCCAAGTGCTCTGCCCTTGTCAAATTGAGACAAGCAGTGTGTTTTTTCCCCAGTCCTGTTTCTACTCACTGATTTGAAAATTGGATTAGCTGCCCAAGAGATCCTAACATCTAACAGGCAATTAGAGACAAGAAGAAAATCATGTTGTGTCATAAAAATGTAGAATAATTAGTGGGGTCTTCTAAGTCAAGCATCACTTTTACTACCACTCACACTTAGGGCCACTGATTTGAACAAATCTTTAACCCTAAGTATTGAAGAGTAGTGCACCAAAAAAATGTAAATCCTGTCATGATCCATTTAACCTCAAGTTGCTTCAAAGCTTTGTGAGTTTCTGTCTTCTGCTGAAATGTTGATAACCAATCCCCATTGGCTTCCATTGTTTGTTTGCTTGCAATGGGGACCAGCAATTGTTCGGTTACCCACTTTTTTTAAGTCTGATCTCTGTAGTAACTAAGAATTAGTGGAGGATTCATATGGATTTGTTTCTAGCTAAATGAAATGTTGTTTTGTATTTTAGGACCACAAGTAGTAAGAGTTACAACCATAAAGGTAAGCTAATTTATTTCCATGTGAGATGCTCATTTACGTCTGTAATGATAACTAAATCATGTTTCTGGTTGTTATTACACACAATCCCATGCAGGAGGAACCGTATGCAATGTCCAAAGGCTCTGAACTGGAGGGCTTCTGCATTGACCTGCTGTCAGCTGTCTCAAAGAAATTAGGTTTTAAGTATGATATTAAGGTTGTAAAGGATGGCCGGTATGGCAAAACAGATGACAGTGGCAACTGGAACGGCATGATTGGAGAAGTTGTCAGAGGGGTGAGCACATTCATTTTTGGAATTAAAGGGTTATTCCACCCTAAAATTAACATCTTGTCATTAATCACTCACCCCCATGTCGTTTCAAGCCCATGAAAGCTTTGTTTGTCTTCGAAACGTTATTTAAGATATTTTGGATAAAAACCAGGAGGCTTGTGACTGCCAATGACTCCCAAACAATTTTCACTGTCAAGGTAAAGAAAAATATGAAATACATCGTAAGAATACTCCATCTGCCATCAGTGGTTCAACTGTGATGTTATGAAGCATCGCGAATGTTTTTTTATGGGGCAAAAAAACACAAAAACAACATCTTTATTCAACAATTCATCTCCAGTTGATTAATGACAAAATTTTCATTTTGTGGTGGAGTAACCCCTTAAGGAGCTGCATATCAATGCTTAAATGTTGTTAGTGGTTCATTTCTATTCCATTTCCTATCCTGGAAAAAGTCTGTCTTTCAGTATTGACTAAAAATGAGCTAGGTCTCCAGGAAGACTCCAGGAAGGTTGACATAATGGTGGTGCTGCATTGTTGGTTCTTGACGGTTTTCTGTATTCATATTTAAATGTGTTAGTTACTTTTATTTTATTTTTTTATTTATTTACGTCTGTGTTCGTCTTGAACTCATGCAAGTGCAAATGTTTTTAATAAATCTCACCTGTGTGTACTGTCTTATGCTAAAGTATCCAAAAAAAAAAACAACACCTCACATCTTTGTGTGTTTATGTGTTTCTCGTTTCTACAGGAAGCTGACATCGCAGTGGCGCCTCTTACTCTTACAGCTAAACGTGAGACAGCTGTAGACATGACCAAACCCTTCATGCAGACGGGTCTTAGTTTCATCCTGAGGAAAGACTTGGCCTCTGATGACTCGCAGTTTCTCAGCCTTCTAAACCTGTTCTCCACTGAGATGTGGATGGGTGTGCTGGTCGCCTACCTGCTGACCTCCGTCTGCATCTTCTTAGTGTCACGGTAAGGGTGGGATGATAAAACCATGCCACTTAGAAATGTAGGGTAACATTTACGATATATTGCAACATGAAATACAAAATCGTTGTACTTCTTTTTTTAGGATAAGCCCCTGTGAGTGGGAGCAACCAGAGAAAGAACAGAATTTCTTCACGCTCTCACACAGTTTTTGGTATACTGTGGGAGCAATGACTCTTCAAGGTAGTATAGGATAATCATGGTTAAGAGTATTTTCACCCATGCAGACTTCAGAATGAAAGGAACAATACATCAAAACAGTTTTTTTTTTGGCAGGATTTACTTGGATTTGGATTACTTATATAATTTTAAATGGTTCTGGGGGAGTTTATGAATAACATGCAACCAGACAAGTAACACAGGCTCATATTGTTTTGCAAAAATTCCAAAAATGTACCTCTATATACAATTCACTACAGTTTCCGAAGGAAATACATTAAAACACTAGTAACACTCTTTCCTTCCTTTTTACAGAAGTTAATGATTGCAGTGGCTTTGTGGTCATTTGATTGAATAAAACAACCCAAAACCAACCTAAAAACACTTACAGTACATTTTACATGTTTACATTATCAGCTGCTCATAACTTTTCAGACTTAGTAAAGTCAAACACATGTCACGTGTTTGTTAACACTATCAGGGTAAGGTTTATATGTTTGAGATAACACTGAAGGTACTTTAAGCACCACTCACTGGACAATTTACTTCAAAATTGTCATAAAACACGCAAGAATCAATAGGCTATAATATGATTTTGCAGAAATGTTGGCATGCTCTTCCAATGAACCTGATTTGCTGAGTTACTTAAAAACTAATTTGCATTTGCAGACTTGTACTTTATTAAAAATTTGAAGTTCATTATACATTTTTTCCAAAGGTGCTGGTCCTCACCCCAAGGCTCTTTCGGGACGGGTCATTACCTCTATCTGGTGGCTGTTTTCATTAGTGCTGCTTGCATGTTACTTCGCCAACCTAAGTTTATGGCTGCATTCAGACAATCAGCAAATGTCAATCAAGAGCTTTGAAGACCTCGCTAATCAAAACTTGATTGAGTATGGCACCATAAAAGATTCTTCCTCTTTTGCCTTCTTCAAGGTAAGACACCGTATTTTCATTCAACAGAATCAGTTCTTTTCAAAAGACTTTGATATGGAGTACTCTGATGATATCTTTATGCACTTTTTGAAGCACGAAAATGTAATCCTGTAGACTTTTCTGATAAGAGAACATCTTATGGCACTGGTTTCAAACCTGTTTAGCTCCAACCCTAATCAAACACATCTGATCCAGCTAAACAAGCTCTTCAGGATCACTTCCAAGCAGGTGTGATTTGGGGCTGGTTGGAGCTAAACTCTGCAGACCTGCGGCCCTTCAGGAACTGAGTTCAAGGCCACTCACTGCCTTATGGGTTTTTTTGAGGGTAATGGTCAGATAAACACTTTTTTTTTTTTCATTTCTGGGAGAATCATCCCTTTGATGTGTTTAACACAACTTAGATTCAAGAGTATTAATGGATAACTGACAATAACTGGCACAAAAAAAAAAGTATGAGAAATGCAACTACACTCTAGAACTAGGTTCTTCAAAATGCCATAGAAGAACTCTGGTTCCAATAAGAATTAAAAAAAAGGTTCTTTGTGGCAAAAGAAGGTTCTTCAGATTCTAAAAAGGTAAGAAAAAGATGTTTATTTAAAGATCCTTTGACTGAATGGTTCTTTGTGTAACCAAAAATGCTTTTATGGCATCGCTATGAAGAACCATTTATATAGTTTTTATATAGTACAAAATAGTATATTATATTTATATAGTATAAAAGTCTACATTTTGTTCAAACTGATCTGAATTGTAAATTATTTAATGTCAGTTGGTATTTTACCCACATGACAGCAGCGCTCATCTACATGTTACTGTTATCTACCTTTGACCAGAACTCAAACAACCCCACATACCACAGGATCTATGAGCACATCAAGAACGCCCAAAGCTATTCACTCAATGCAGAAGAAGGTTTCCGCAGGGCTCAGAAAGGTAACTATGCTTTCATCGGCGAATCTGTGTCCCTCGACCTGGCAGTGGCGAGATATTGTAACCTCACACGCGCTCCAGAAATCATCGGCATGAGGGGGTACAGCATCGCTGCACCTTTAGGTAAGTCTCAAAATTCTCATGTTTTAGACACAGTGATTTAACACTGACTACCATTGGTGTACAATGTAAACACTATGGTACATGAATATTGCAATCAGTGAGAATTAGCAATGCTTTCTCAAAGCTCTTGACATGCATGTGTTTGTTAATGTCCTCAGGCTCTCCTTTGGTGAAAAACCTAAGTGTTGCCATTCTGCAACTGAGCGAATCTGGTGAGCTGGATTATTTCCGCAGTAAGTGGTGGGCTAGCAGTTGTGTGGCAAAAAATGGCAAGAGTGCTCCATTGAAGCCCACCAGTCTGAAGGGAATCTTCTTATTACTGGCACTCGGTCTGGGACTGGGGCTTTTCTTGGCTCTGATGGAACTGGCTGCCAAATCACGCAAAACTGCTAACACTCAGCAGGTGGGTCCAACATATTGATGTAGGGTCCATTTTCCACAGTTTTTTACATTTGACAGTATTTTAAGGTGTCCTTGTTACAATGTAATTATACATTTAAGTACTATTAATAAGTTATATTGATATATAAGTACTACATATTACTACATACTACATAAAAAATGCTGTTCTTTCTAACTTTCTGTTCACCAAAAAATTCTTACATTTTAATAATATGTCACAATGTTACTTTTTTATATGTATACAATATATGTTGAAAAATAAATGCAGCAATGGTGAGCATTAAGAATTAAAAACTTAGTATTAAAAACAATACTGAACAGTAGAACGTTTTTGGACCATGGTATTAAATTGACCTGAGGCTATGGTACACAGACTGATTTCCAAAATGAAAAGGACCTTGTTTCTTTCAGAAATCCTGCTGCTCTGTGATGTCTGCTGAACTCAGTCAGCGCTTCAGAGGTGGAGAGGCCGTAACACCGGAGTCTTCTGAGAAAAGCAAAGCCTAAAAACAAAGCCCCAGCAAAGCACATGCATTTAATCCCTTAATGTTTATTACATCCACAACAAAGTTACTCACTACTAACCACACTGGGTGGGTGAAACTCATGAAAGATTTTCATTTGTTGTGCACACTTCAAAATCTAAAAAAGTCCATATTAATTACAGAGATTAAGCCAAATATTAGGCCTATTACAACTTTTTTTTTTTTTTTAAAGAAAATAATTTCTTATCACTTATTTCTGATATCACTTCTAATATGGCGTGTTTCATGAGATTCAACCAGGTAATTGTCCAGCTTTTTATTTATAGGCAAAATATGGCTCTATTAATTTTACTATGCATGTCTAAGAATTAGGTTTATTTACGTTAAGAATTTATCATTTATAATATAGCTTGTTATATTCTTTTATTACAAGTTCAGTTGTAGTACATAGCTATAGGCTAGTAAACTCCCCAAAAGTTTGAGAAAGCCCAAAATTCTGACCAAACATATATCACTGAGATCAGCCCTATGCTGTTTTAATTGTAGAACAATGTGAGCCATGATGAGTAACTCTTACATGTTACTAAAAATGTAAGAGAAGATTGCATACACATTTAATTGGATGTGTTCTTTTATTTCTATTAAAATAAAATTATTCATGCAAAACATATACAAGATATCCAGAAAATATTCAATTTCTTATTGTATGTGCCATTGTTTTAGGCTTAGAGAATTTTCTTAACAAAAATAAAAATCCAAAATATGCTGTTCGCATATTGAATTCTTGTTTTCAGTATTATTTTTTTGTGTATTAATAATTGCACCATTTATACTTTTTATTACCAGCGTTTTGGACCTGTTCTGCTCCACGTTTTCTAGGTTAGGCAGAGCACATGTAAAAATGTGCCACGTATTCTCTGAGATCAGATTTTGACCTGACCTTTGCTATAACCGTGATAGTCACCTGTTTTGTGTTTGTGCAATGTTGAGGATCACCTTTTAGCGAGCTTCAGTTCTGTCTCTGAATTAGGCAGGATTGCAGTATTTAACTATATTTTGATGTAAGCGATTCAGTGATTCCCAGAGTTATTGACCTGCAGTTACTGGGCTGTAAGATTTACCTGCACACATGATGCTTGGAATTTGAAGTAAAAAGTTGTCTTGGTCTCATCCAACCACAAAATCTTTTCCCACGCTGAACCAAATCACTGTTTACGTGGCAAATTCTCATGGTTCTTTTTGAGTAATGGCATCTTTATGCCAGCCTCTGTTGTTTACAGCTCTTGGTTAGGTCAGTGGGTCACCTTTACTCTGTTCTTAGCTATTGAATACTGCAGCTCTTTCAGGTCAACGATGGCCTCTCTGTGGCTTCTCCCACAAATCTCTTTGTTCATGCAGAGAGAGTGTTTTTAGGGCAACAGTGCCCACACAAGGACATTACAGCTTTTAGATATTGTGCTGTACCAAATGTATGTATCAGCTTCAGCTCTTAGGTCCTTATTTGCATGGTAGTTTTTTTTTTTGTTTGTTTTTTTCGTATGCTTGTTTTATTTCACAGAGGCCAACTGTAAACCTGCTATATGCTTGATAAGGGTTTTCAATACTAATAATTTTTGTTATGCTGTGATTATTGCAGAAATACGACATGGTGTACCCTTTTGGTCAAGAAAGATTTCAGTTCATATTATTGAATTATTTTAATTAAGAATATTTATTATAGAGTCACATTAAACATGAGAATTAGGCCCAGGCAGTTATTATTAAAAATCCGATGTGAGCTTTCATTTTTAAAAAGACTTCAAAGTGAAATAACATTTGATTAAATTATTTGAATTATTATTTTCTAACAGCCATGATTAATTCTTTATTATCTTAAAATGTAACAAAGGCAGCAATAAGCTGGAAAAGCACTATATTTAATTAACCGCTTGTTTTATTCACTAGCTTTTCTAATCTTTTAGTATCTTTTTTATTTAGCTTATTATTTAATTTAGAAAAAAAAAATTCTATGTGTACTGCTTTAAGCTAACTGATACGTGTTTGCATATCATTGCTCTTTTGTTGATTTCGACTGCGTCCATTGTCCTCATTTGTAAGTGTCTTTGGATAAAAGTGTTTTCTAAATGACGTATAATTGACAAGAAACACATTTTACATAAATTTAATATATAGGCCATATATAATGTTATATTAAATTTAATTTAACATTTGATTTAAACGGCAAACAATGAATTGTGTGAGAAATTTGGCGAGAAAATATATTTTATAGGACTTTTAAATATATTACGATTTACATATGCTATATAAATCTATACATTTAAGTTATATAAAATAATCAAAGCTTTGGAAATGTATATAATTTGACTTACTCTACATGTATGTTTAAAAAAAATTAAAGCGCTTTTTAAAAGTATATTTTAAAAGTTGTTTTTATATCTGGAGTGACCGCGGCTCGACGGAAAGCGGAAGTAGGAGTTCGTCAGCACTTCCGGTGTGGCTGATGATGTTCGGTTGGTTTTCCTCAGCACTCATGACTGTCGCTTTGTGCTGTTCTCCTTCTTATGGACTGTGTGTTAACCTGCAAATACGTTTAGGAAATCGACAGGTCACAGATGAGAGTTTTCTTTGAGGGTCTACCTGTAAGTACCGGCGTGCGATGTTGCGCGATCATGAATTGAAATGATAATGTTCATAACAATGCGGTTTGCTCTGAGCGGCCCGTCAACAGAGGCCGAGCTGACATGAAATCAGCTGATGATCCCTGACAATCATTCGCACGTACTCATCATCATCATCTGTAATAATGCGAAGATGAGCGATGAGGAAGGCGCTTCGGTGTTTGACAGTAACGTTACAAAGCTCAGCTGATTGGGAATCAAAAAAGCGCAGAGAGTAATGTGCTAGCATTATGATATCCCCGTTATTATTATTAAAAATAATATCACTAGTCCTGAACCTACATGAAATATTCTATATAGAAGGCATGACTCTTAAGAAATAATATAATTATAACTAATGAGTGCAAAGTTGCCATTGACTTTACTTCTCGTCAACCAGGTTCAGTAGCAGCTCGGCTAACTGTTAGCACTGACAAAACACAAATAACCGGTCAAAGATGTCATTCCTACATCAGCTGATTCTGACTCCAGTCATTCAAAACATAGATGACAGCCCTCACAAATAACATAAAAATCGATTTAAAACGCGTCGTTCCCTTAGTAAATATCTATTAGCCGGTAGTGGAGGCTGTTTATCTGGGCAAATGGAGGTAATAACGAAATGTGTGAGTGAGTGTCGTCATAAGGGCGTGTAATATTTTTGGCGATCAAAGAAACGTTCAGAACGCCTGTTACTATTGAACAGAAAACATTTGTGACCCCGGACCACAAAACCAAGTCTGCATTAAAGGTAGATTTTTTGAAACTGGGATCTGAATAAATAAGCTTTCCCTTGATGTGTGGTTTGTTAGGACAATAGGACAATATTTGGCTGAGGTACAATTTTAAAATCTAGAGTTTGAGGGTGAAAATGTTGAATAAAAAAAACGCTTTTAAAATTGTCCAAATGACGTTCTTGGCTATGAATATTGCTAATCAAAAATTAAGTTATGGTATGTAATTTACATGGCTTGATATCCTTATGACTTTTGGCAAAAAAGAAAAAAAAATGATAGTTTTGACCCATACAATGTTTTGTTTTTGTTGGCTATTGATACTAATATACCTTCCTTAAGACTGATTTTGTGCCTCAGGGTCACATTTGAAAACATGATTCCCAAAGTGAAATAAATTATAACATCTTATTTGAATTGAACAATGAACTACGTCAGGGGTTCCCAGACTTTTTGCACAGTTGTAACCCTTAAAAGTAAAATATTTAATTTAAGTACCCCCTAAAATTTTCGATAACAGCCTGACAAATGTTTATGGCAATCCCAGGTTTACGGTCATGCTGGGTTTAAATTTAATGATATTGCAACCAGCTATTGTTAGATTATGTCTTTAATACAAGTTAAGAGCTGCTAGCTGTACAGATTGTGTCCTCGTGCGCCTTTATGCTAGCAATTGAACAATAACTTCTTAATTTATTATGTTTTTAGTGAGCAACACAGTATTTCTAACTAAGAGGAGATATTTACATGTCATGTCGAAAACATTGGGCGTTTTGTCTTTTACTGCTTTGAAACACTTTTTGAGTTTCAGATGTTGTTTTGATGTTAATTGTTTAGCTTTTTTCAGTGTCAGTCAAGTATCGTATTTTCAAATGTAGTTTTTCTTGTCTAACTCTTACAGTTAAACAGCCTGTGTCATTTCTCTAGTCTATTACCATGTGTAGTGAGCAACAATACTAGCTCGCAGTTTGTGGGTTCAGTATAGATGTTAACGGTGCGATCTTTCACAACCTCTTTGCACAGCTTACCACATCATCAATTGTTAAGGAAGGGTACGCCATACTTAGACACCAGCTGTAATAATCCCACCATCATCTTCTTTTTGGAACATTTAGCATCTGTCCTACTTTCTCCTCAGTGACATCACTCATACCAGCTCCACACGCACTCACACATAGAGCTGAGATTAATAACATTCCTCATGTTAATGCTTCATGTTAGTTCCGAAACCTCAGAGGCCCTTCTCCTGGAAGGCACATAATGACTGAATTGTGCTTATTTCTCCAGTTTACTGGGTACTAACTGGTTTTATGAATTGAAAATGGTCAGCCAGATCAGTTTCACTTTTAAAGAGTGTTTTCCCAACATCGCAGCGCTGCATATCTCATCTAATCAAAGCATTGTTATTATTCGAATTGTCAGTTTGTCAGGGTTTTGTTATTAAAATGCACAAAAAATTGCATATGTATATGTAATGCAGGAATTCCCCGAATCTTTTGTCAGCAGCATTTTCATTTTAATTTTAGTTAATAATTAGGTACTTTAACATCACATTTGCATGTTTACATGTGGTATCAATTAATGGCCTGACCTTTTATTTTATCTTTGGGTTGAAGTGTTTTGTATTTAATTTGTTTTCATTTTTAAATGTTTTTATTTAATTATAAGTTATCAACCTACAGATTCTGGGAAAGCCTGACGCAGTGTTAATGTACGTTGCATATTTGTTTTAATATGGTACGAGATTATCCTATTCAAATCAGGGTGATAAACTACATTGAAATGCAGTCAAAGTGCAGAAGTAGTCCAATTTGATCATTTAAAGTGTTTAATTGTTACCAATTACAAATTTGGCCTCGCAATTTGTACATCAGTATCTATGTTTGTTAGTCTACCTTTTTATATTTGTTTTTTGAAGACTGTAAAAATGCTTCTATTAAGGCTGTAAGTTGTAAATTAAAATAAAAACACATAGTTAACCAAAAAAGAAGATAAAATATCATATATATACACACATAACAATAAATATATATATTTTTTTTTTTCCTGGAGAAACACCCCCAACAAAGATCATATAAAAGACATTACATTTGTAACAGACGAGTAAATAATAAGGTAATACATGTTTTAACATTTTTAAATGTTTCCGCAGGTTGCCAGATCTTGTTGAGGGTTGTGTGCCGGTTAATGTATAGAGGAAAAAGGGTGAAACTTGAAGACGAAACTGAAGGTAGTTGGAAAAGGTAAAGCATCATTTCCCCAACATTATTCCATTTGTTAGAAATATAATGACTCTTAAATGTTGGGCTGATGAATCGCTCCTGTGTTCAGTTTTGCAGCTGTCAGAATGACTGCAGTAGATGACATCTCAGACAGCACAGAGGTGGTGGAAATGGATGACGTCCCTTCCCAGTTTTTCGTGGAGAAGCACTCATGGGATGGCTTGCGTGACATCATTCACGGCAGCCGGAAGTACTCGGGAATGATTATTAACAAGGCACCCCATGACTTCCAGTTTGTTCAGAAGCACGATGAGTCTGGCCCTCACTCACACCGGCTCTACTACCTTGGTACCATTTTCCCTTCAGTGTGAACACAGTCAACCATGAATCAACAAATGCAGCATTTCTCCATTTAACTTTTACGACAATCATGTTTTTAAGCCTGTATGTTTTAAATAATTAAAAGGTTCTATGATGCGTAAAGTGCTCGTGGTAAAGCAAATTAAAAAAGAAAATGAGCGCCGCACCACATGACATTTTACAACCCGAACCAGCTATGGCTTGACAAAAAGTCAGACTATCTGATGTATTGACTCAGACGTGAGGGTGCGCAGAAGGAATGTTTATGGTATCGTTTCCTGTTTTGCTATGTCCCCTTTGTGTTTCTGCATTTTGGTTGGACCTGATGACTTTCTGGTCGTACTGCATGATCATACTTTACCAAATCTGTGAGATTTTTCAAAAAGAGTTCTACTTAAAAAAAGCTGCATTGTTTGACATTGAATACAGTAAAAAGAGAAAAAAGGCATATTCTAGATCTGAAATATTACAATTTAAAACAGCTGTTTTCAGTTTTGATATATTTTAAAAGAGTAATGTATTTCTGTGATCACATAGCTTTTGTGATGGATCACTTTAATTTGATGATTTATCAATATAGAAAACTGTTGTGCTGCTTGATATTTTAGTTGATGCATTTTATCAGGATTCTTTGAATATAAAGAACCGTATATTTTTTAACATTTTACATTTTTTACTGTCACTTTTTTTTTTTTTGTGCAGTTTTGCTTACTCCAAGCTATTAAAGGAATAGTTAAATCCACAAAAGGTCAAAATTGCACC
>JAUMHP010000294.1:4232261-4251147 GCA_032361065.1 Enteromius trimaculatus
GCGCTAATCAAAGAACCGGCTTTACTGATGAGATGCGCATAATATATCGTACGATATATATCGCCCAGCCCTACTTGCAGTTAATTGACTCACCCTCAGGCCATCCGAGAAGATTTTAATTGAAACACTGGTCGTAAAGCCAGAGTAAAAAAAAAAAAAAAAAACATACAGCCAACACAAAAATACCTGTGGCTAATATTTTGAGGTCTTGAAAAGATTAGTCTGGGCGAGAAGCAGAACATTATTTACAGCATCATCATTACCTGTAATCCACAGCCACAGACAAACAATGAAGTCCGATTTTCCAAGAACTGGTTCTTTTGAGCAGTTTGTTTCAATGAACTGGTTCCGCAGTTTGTTTACATAATCACACATTAGTCTAATAGTGAGTTTGATTTAATAACTTTGTAAATCTGTGCGAGTTTGACAGTGTACAGTCTGATTTGGTTAGCTGGTTCCTATAGTTCACTAAAAATAAACGATTTGTTGTGAACTGGACATCACTCCATGACTGGATTACAGGTAACGGTAGTTTGGTTTCTTACACAAACTAATTGTTTCGCTTCGTAAGACTTCAATATGAGTCACTGGTATTCATTTTGTTTAAAAAAGCAATGAAAACTGTAAAAGGTCGTAAACATTTTAATATTTTTAAAGTTAAAAAGATTCGCTGTCATGCTTTTTTTGGTTTCCAAAGTGCTGGCAGCCACTGACTTGCATTTTATGACCACAAGGGGACTGTGTTTCAGCTAAAAATCTTCAGTACTGTTCGTCTAAAGAAGAGTCACCGTCTTAAATGGCGAACATTTGAGTAAATTAACAGCAAATGTAGTTTTTTTGGGGTAAACTATGCCTGTATTAATAAAGGGCTGTGCTGCTTCAACCACATATATAGTTAAACCTATAGTATAGTACCACATGCTCGAATTACATTTAATGAGTTATTGTGACTGATGCTTTTAAGGAAGAGGAAACATGAATATTGGATAAGGTTACAGATTAAACACAGCTTGTGTTTCATGGAAGCGTGTTGTGTGCACAGCTCTTTCTTCCTGGTCCTGCTTTTATTTGCATATACCTTGTTCATGTGCTGCTTTTATTCACTGTAGGAAGGACGGTGTCCCTGTAGGGTTTAAAGGCTGCACATTTCATCGGTGAGACACTTTAGTCTGTATTGTTTACTGTTATATTGTATAACACTGATTGGTTGTGTTGGCCTAATCAAGCTATTGATGTTGCTCTTAATTAGACTTACAGGTTTGTTCTAAGTACGAATATTTAGTCTTTTTAATGATTGTCCATCACACAGGTGTTGTAGGTGTTTCATTAATCAAATGTTTGATGCAAATACGCCTCAAAACCTTTGCAATTCAAAATGCACTATGATATTGTCTATACAAATGATGGGTTTCACTGCAAAGAGTTGTTTTATAGGCTTTATGTATATATATCAAAATGTTGTATATCACACTTTTACAATGTAATAAGAGAAAATCGCAGCTGCATGTTTATAAAAATGCATGTCTTGCTGTGCGTTTTACTCATAGAAGTTTAAGAGGTTATTACAAAATATTTGTTTAAAAAACAAAAGAAGCTTGATTTTTATTTCAACCTGCTCATATGTGTTGTTTGTTTTGGCAGGGTGATAAAGGACTTCATGATTCAGGGTGGTGATTTTGTCAATGTAAGTTTTGCTTTGTGTTCCAGACAATGGAGCTAAATTGATCTTACAGGTGTTTGGCTTTTGACAATTTTTTCAGAACATTGTGTGCAAACAATGTTTGGGGTCTGTTTGTTTATTGACTGTCATGTCAATATAGTGCTCTCTCCACCTTCAATATCATGACTGAGGTGAGACCCTTGAGCAAAGCACCGATCCCCCAACTCCGGGTGTGCGCGCGCGTGTGTGTGTGTGCACTTTGGATGGGTTAAATTAACGGGCCACTTAGGGTGTACTCACACTATGCATGGTTGCAGTGAACAGGGCCCGAGTACGATTTTCCCCACTCCCGCTCTGGCCTGCACTCACATAGGGTTTTTAGCATTCGTGCCGGAGCACGCTTAGTCATTATGGTGCGACGGTTTCGGGATAAACAGGAAAAGCGGCTCTCGTTTACTTTATGGATAGTAATTTTGAGTTGTTTGGTCCGCGGTGGTTCACAGCCTATTGTTAAACAAACATTGCACCTTTGCCGTAGACTGAATCGACCTTTTCCCCGTTATGTTGGTTTTGGAGCATCGCAAAAACGGAACGTCGCACGTCCTGTTCCGTGCTCTGGCACCGTTAGCGCTCACACTACATGCGAACCGCGCCCGAGTCCAACTAAACCGTGCTCTGGCACACCTCTTCCAAGCGGGCCAGGGACGGCAAAACGAACCCCGCTCGGGTTCGGAGCACTCGCACTAGTCAAACGAACCGCACTTTGGTGGTCAAATGCACTCGGGCATGGTTCAGACTGCCTAGCGTGAGTACACCCTTACTCCCTTACTTTTTTTTTTTTTTTTAAACAAGAATGTGCCTTTTATATGTGCAGTCATTAGCTTTTTTAGTTTGATTAATGTATAGTCATAGTTCTCCATTTTAGAAATGAATTTAGTGCAGGGCCTGAAACTTCAAAAAAAAAATTTTGAAATTGGACATTGTTAAATGTTAAAATACAAAATTCCATAAATATTTTACCGACAATAGAACATAGATAAATAAATGTTTATACTAAATGCACAAATTGAGCTTGTTTCAGTTTTAAGGTCTGTTACAGGTCTCAAAATAGTGTGGTGTATGGTGGTTCTCATTTGGTGGAAAAAAGTGTAACATTTGTTCTTATCAGACACCAGTAAACGACTAGGAGGACAAATGCAAATACTGAAATAAGGCCAATACATATATAACTAAAATAAACAGGACAAACACAAAGTCTACAGTATATAGATTAACACTGAGCTGGTGGATTTACCTTTAATTATAACAAAGCATCACAAAGGACTAGGGTTGCAAAATTCCCGGAATTTTCAAAGATGGGAATTAATGGGAATAAACTGGGAATTTTCAAAATTGAAGGTTGGCTCTCTTAGGGAACTTAAAGGGTCATAACACCCCCCTGTTTCAGAAGTGCTTTTTCACACCTCTGGTTTTTATTTATCCATGAAACAAGTTATTGAAACGTGTTCTATTATACTGTACTTACAAATAAATCTGTTGAAAACATTTTGCATGGAGGTTTTCTTATGATTTCTGTTTATATTTATGCTTGGAAATAATATATTCCCAGTTAGTTCTCCTAAATTCCCATTAATTCCCATAATTCCCATTATTTCCATGGAAAGTTTCCAATATGGAATATTTCCAAAATTCCCAAGCTTAACTTACCGTGGAAATTTACCGGAAACTTTCCGGAAATTTACCGGAAATTTTCCGTCCCTTTGCAACCCTACAAAGGACCACCATAGGTGTGATTTCTGTCCAGTGATCTGAAGAAATTTAATGAAGTTCCGATAAATGGTGAGACATACCCTAGAACATATGGTCACATTTTGACATTATTTCCTTAATAAATATACCAACACCACATTTCTAGACTTTATGGTTGAGCATGACCAAAACAATATACAGATATGGCTAGCTTTCCTTAAAGATAACTAAATTACACTGGTGTAAAATTAAAAAGAGGCATTGATTATATACATCCACTGTAGTCCATCTGGCTAACGCGTGTGTGTTTACATTGTCAGTGTGCAAATTAGCTAAATTTATTCAAACTGTCCACACACACATTAACACACAACATACACAACAGCAAGTCGAAATGTGCCGAGAGCTCCACCCAGAGGCCTTGAAGTTTCCTGTAACTATATTTTTCACTAAAATCATGAAAATAGTGAGGTACAGCTCAAACACCATATATTTATTGTGGGTGCACTGATGATTATGCTTAGTAGTGAGAAAATGCAGATAATCAATTAATTTGGCTTATTTCTGCCATTGGTCCACCCTTCCCTTGGGTCTGTTCTTACACTACTGACCGCATCATAATTCTGATTTCAGTTTTTTTTATTTTTAAGAATTCTATGAATATTGTTTAAACAAAATGTTAATTTAATTTTACAACTTTGAATTACTCTATAAATTATAATAATATTTTATATATAGTAATGTTTTATTTAGATCTGCCATTGACCACACTGCAGTGGAATATAATATATATATATATATATATACACACACATTGCCATTTAAAAGTTTTAGAACAGTAAGATATGTAATGGTTTTTAAAGATGATGCTTCTGCTCATCAAGGCTGCATTTATTAGATTAAAAATCCAGAAAAAACTGTAATATTGTGAAATATGTTCATTTAAAATAACTATTTTCTGTGTGAATATATTTTAACATTTAATTTATTCCTGTGGTACAAAGCATCATTACTATTCAGTGCAACTTTCAGACCTGCTGATTTATTACTGCAATATTGGAAACAGTTGTGCTGCCAAATATATTTTTTGGAACCTGTGATTTATTTATTTTTTTAATTATTTTTTCTCCTCCGGATTCTTTGATGAATAACAAGTAAACAACAAAATGTTTAACCAAATATAAAACATTTCTAAAATGAAAATCTATGCTGTGAGTTTTTTGTTCATTTAATAGATCCTCTGTTAATAAAAGTATTAATTTCATTCAAAGAAGAAAGATTAAAAATGTACTGATCCCAAACTTTTGAACAGTAGTGTAACGGTAAACTACTGTAACAGTAGTTTTAAAAATTAAAATTAAGCAGCTCAACTGTTTCTAACACTGATAAAACATCAGCGTATTAGAATGATTTCTGAAAGTGACACTGAAGACTGGAGTAACGATGCATTGTAACACAGGAATAAATTGCATTTTAAAATATATTCACACACAAAACGTTATTTTACATTTTAAATAATATTTCACAATATTTTCTGAGTTTTTAATCTAATAAATGCAGGCTTGATGAGCAGAAGAACATCTTTAAAACCCTTAAATGTCTTACTGTTCTAAAACCTTTGAACGGTAGTGTACATGTGTGTGTGTGCGTGTCTTAAGGAAAAAAAACTTGTATCGTTGGACTACACACAAAATGGTTAATTACAAATATGGTAAAGAGTTATGTCTGGTTTGAAAGTACCTAAAGTGCCAAGATTATAGTCTTTATGATAGCAAACTTTAATTAAACGATCCATGGAACTCGTAGTGTTAAATGATTTTAAAAAAGAAAACATTGTAGAAATGTAGATTTGTGTCTCCAGTCCGTCTTTTGTGTGCGTGCGTGTTTATGTGTGTTTTTCTGAATGATGGCCATATGGCCCTACTGTACACACACATATATACAGCTATTCCCAGCTACATTTTCAGTTTGCTTTGAATAGTAGTTTTGGTTTCACGTATGAACTAAACTACATGTCTTACAGTTTAGCTGGTTCAGATTTTCTTTTAACACTATATTCTTGTCCATTAGGGGGATGGCACTGGTATCTGCAGTATCTACAGGGGACCATTTGCAGATGAGAACTTTAGAATGAAACACTCTGGCCCAGGACTCTTGTCAATGGTGAAGCTTCTATACACACTGGGACTGTGAAACACTTGATGAAGATTTACAGTACGCTTTATAGCAGCGTATCAGCGACGTTAGATGAACAACGGGTGTAAAATATATTTATATATTTTCACACACCGTAAAAAAAATAGTTTTTTGACCTAGTTTACATTTAATTTTAGAAATATTTTCGAAATATTTACATGTACACAATAATTATCAACTGTTACTGACAGTTCCCTTACAACTAAAAATGGTTTATAACGCAATCATGTCACCACCATCATGCAAAGTCATTTTCTTCTGTGGTGGACATTTTGAATACATTATTTATCAAAGGCGAAGTGATACGTTGATATAGGATGAACGCACTCTGTCTAGCCATCAGATTGTTTGTTCAGTTTTGTTTCCAATCAGTAATTTGAAGTATTCTTCCCCGGCAGGCAAACAGTGGACCGGGAACAAACGGCTGTCAGTTTTTTATCACCTGTACAAAGTGCGACTGGTTGGATGGGAAGCATGTGGTATTTGGTGAGTCAGACAAATCCTGAATTGATTCGATCCTGAGAGAACCTGTGCTGTAGTCACGTCATTAACTGCTCTTTGTCTTACTTACAGGAAAAGTGGTAGATGGTTTGCTTGTCATGAGAAAAATTGAGGTAAGACGATATTTTTGTTTTGTACATTTTGAAGTGATCACAAGTGTCAATTCTTTAAGCAATTTACTAGTGATCCTATTGATGAGTGATCAGTTAACTTGTGAGAGAAAGTTAGAATTCTGCCATGCTTAAAGCATATGAAGAGACGGGATGTTTGTCTGAGGCTGATGACACATTGGGCAACTTTTTGAGCAATGTTGCTGGGCAACTTTGGGTGTTGTTGCCATCAGTGGGCAGCCAGGTAAGAGACACATGGCCCAAGACAAATTTCGATTATCCAGATAGAAATTTGTTACATATTTACAATGAAAAAGTGCCCAAGCAACATAGTTCAAAAAAAGTTGCCCGGCAAAATTGCTCAATATGTTGCCCTGTGTATCATCAGCCTGAGAGACTGTGAGAAAATTCATTATGATGAGATAGATGGAAGTCTCAAACTTTCTTTTGAATGATCAACTACAAAAACATCAAGATAATGTAAATGAAACCGTCCAGACTGTTTTGTTTTTCGCATTCTGCTCACTCTTAAAATAAAATACCGAAACCTTTGTTTCTTAATCCCATTCTTTTTTTAAATGACGTTTCTAAACAATGTTCGATAGTTTTGTTTTGCTAGATTACTTGTATTGTTCTAAATATCTCATTAGCCATCTTCAGGAATCGGCTAAAAACACATCTCTTTCATCTTTATATAACCCTCCAACTCCAGCACTTTATTTATACAGTAGTCAACATTTGAAGTGGATCAAAACCTTTCATTAAAATTGAACGATTTCCTGGCTTTCTTTGCCATTTTGTACCTTGTTATCTTCATGTGTTCAATACTTATTGTCTGTGTCGTTTCAACTTATTTATTATGATTCAACTTGTATGCTTGTATGTTCTGATTTCTTTGTATGAATTCAATATTTGGCTTGATGGCAACATCTGGTGGAAATTTTGTGTCAATAGCCCACTTAGAAATCCCGTTACTGATAAAAACTGTGATGCGTCAAATACTTATTACACTGTATACACTGTATGTATGTGTGTGTGTATATATATGGTCGGTGAAAATAACCTAGTGGTTAGTGCGCTGACATATAGTTCAGCTGCCCTTGCGCCGAGTTCGATTTCCGTCCTGACCAATGCTTTCTTGTCAGCTTTCTTCAGTCCTATCCAATAAATGCTGAAAATGCCCAAAGTATGTATGTATGTATGTATGTATGTATAAATTAATTAAAAAAAAAAAAAACGTGTCCCTTTTACACTGGTACTCGATTAATTTCCTGTTCATTTTCATAAAATAGGCAAAAAACAAAACCACCAACTTTTCTAATATTTTTGTGTTTTTTCTACTTGTATTTTTAATATACAGATAACAGAAGCAAAAATGCCTCTAACCGGCCTGCTGTATTCTTTATTCTATTTTTTTTTCAATCTGTTTTCTTTTTATTTATTATATAATGATAAAAACCTTGCCGTGTGTACTGCATTAAGCCAACTGAGACTTGCACTTGCATATCATTTCACTTTTGATTGCTTCTATTGTCCTGAATTGTAAGCCGCTTTGGATAAAAGCTAAATTTTTAATTATTCTTTTTTTTTTTTTTTTTTACAGAATGTACCAACAGGACCCAACAACAAGCCCAAGCTGCCGATTATCATTGCCCAGTGTGGAGAAATGTGATGCATCAGAAAGGCATATGACATTTGCTTTAAAGAAAACAAACAAGCCATTCTGGATTTTGGACTGATTAATCATTGCAACACATACTTTTTGTATAGGTGATCTTGTGGAATTGCCTGATTATTTGTGAAACTACTGACTGACTGAAGTTTGTAGTTTTATATTATTCAAAGTTAAGTTACAAAACTAAATTTATGTCATGATTTGCTTATCTGACTCTCTTTTATCAACATTTGC
Organism: Enteromius trimaculatus; assembly: GCA_032361065.1. NCBI lineage: Eukaryota > Metazoa > Chordata > Actinopteri > Cypriniformes > Cyprinidae > Enteromius > Enteromius trimaculatus. The sequence goes on from JAUMHP010000294.1 coordinate 4,240,387, forward strand.
ATAGATGACCAAACTTGAAATTCAACACATATACATGCATTCTTTGTACATTCTGAAGGACGAGGCTTTTACTTTTGTCTTAAGGAATGGCTGGTTGAGGGTTTTCTCAACCTTAAATAAATGTTGACCCATGTGTTTTTTTTAAGTCATTGTGGAACATTTTTTATTACACTTCCAATTCAGAGAGAACTGAAATCAAGAGACGTTTCCTGAATCGTCAAAGGCTTTGAGTTTATGATACTAAACCAACACCTAAAGAACATGCCACTTAAATCAGATTCCTTATGATTGTACTCCCTTTGTCTTCTTATTGCTGCTTACCCTAACCCACATCCTAACCCAGAAACCCCTTCCCCCATCTGCTGGACTGGGTCCCACGCACACAAAAGGGCTCTTTCAGCTAAAGTGCAGGAAGAGTTTGGGCTCGGTGGGAGGCTTCAAGGGTCAATGTTAAAGCCTGTCTTTGTGTGGGACAACAGGGCCGGACCATTAACAATAAAATCACACTTCAGCCAGGTCTCCTCGACAGTGCCAAAAACATATTTACATGACAAAAGGGAAGGGGGGAGTATTAGTCTGTCTCACAACTAGCCAGGGTCTGTCTCAACTATGGTTGTTGAGTGCTTCCTTTAATGCTGTGGGAGAAGTCAGTGACGGGATTTGTTCCAAAAGCACATCATCTTTCATGGACTGATTCAAGTTATGATTCGCTCACTGATGAAATAAGCTATTCATACCTGCTACATTTTTGTCCTTGTTGATTTGGTGTCTGTTAAATTTTTTATGAGTGTTTTTAATAGTTCCACTCTAACTAAATTTAACAAAACATAATTGTTTACACAAATTTAGCCAAATATGACAACAAATATATAACAATAAATCAGTATTACAATAGGGCTCTAAAATTAATAAATTGTTACAAATAAAATTATATAAAAAATGACAATAGTGTGTGTGTGTGTGTGTGTTCTGTCTATATAATAAAAATAAATCCGTTCACCTTAAAGGAGCTTTACTGGAATGTTTAGATAAGCAATGTATATGCAAATCTATAATAAGACTAAATAGTACCAAGTCTGTTCTTACAATATTCCATTCTTGATTTACCTGCTTATTAAAATGTTTATTATTCATATATTATTGTAGAAATGTATTTAATATGTAAGCTTTTGTTGTACAAATATATATTTGTTTACTTTTTAAAAACCTCTTCATAAGGGGTTTAAAACTATGAAATATGCTTTTTTTTCACATTCTGGGTCAATATTTTCTTTTGTTTGGAATATATATAGCTGCTAGTATGTCTGGAAGGTTAAACGGGGTCTTCAATTCTGGGCGGTGCTAATTCTTTATGCAACCAATCATGAGCAGACTTAATGTGTTTTCCGTATGATTGACAATAAATAGAACCAATGAGCGTCAGTAAAATAATTCACGTTGACTGATCGCAAGTTAATCGACCAATAGGATTCAGGGATGGGTGGAGAGATGTGACAGAATATCATCCGGCATCATTACTCGGTCCGTCCAGTTCGATCGGCAGCGGGAGCGGAGAAAGGAAAGCGGAGAGCCTGAAGGCAGCAGCCCCCACCACCGCCGGCCCAGGTTACCATCTAGCACCGGGAAAAAACACACTAGAGAGCCACCGCCGGCTTTACCAACAAGAAAACAACATGAGCAGCGAGGCCGAAACACAGCAGCCGCCGCAGCCTGCCGCCGACGAGGAGAGCCCATCCAGCCCGGCAGCCGCAGCTACCGCGGGGGATAAGAAGGTCATCGGTAAGCCTTACAGAGAAACATCAGTCTTCTTGCATTGAGGATTCGTTTATTTAAAAAAAAAATGTTTATTGAATACGTTGGCGCTGTAAGGTTTGATACAACTGAACGGTAACCGATTTTTCAGTTAGGGAAAGCGCGTGGCCTCACGGCCACCAACTTACTATTAACGTTACTGTATTCCCGTGGCTACCACTCCAGTGTTTTTGTTATGGAGTGGTTTACTTTTATTCAGGGCGTGCGTACGTTAAATTTGAGACGTTAAACTGTCTCAGTCTGTTTAAATGTTCGCTCGCGTGCCGCGTTCCATCAAACCGCCATGACGCGTGCTCGAGTCCGAGGCCTGCTTCAGTGAACACGAGTCACAACGCTCTCTCTATAGAGCCGCTTAAGTTTATTTACTGCCCATAAACCCATACGACTGCTATATCGCATCAATGTTTAGAATGTTTACATTTCAGGCCGTTGATGTTTACGTTGAGTGAAACATATCCTTGAGCTTGGCCTTGATCGTGACATGACCCAGATCATTATTAAGTTAGCTATTTGTGTGAAACGAATACCCGTCCACGTTATACGAGTTCAGCTGTCGTGTTCGCTGTGATCCGCGTCGGTTTTATACTAAAACGATTATTTCGAAGGCCGGTTTCTTAGGGAGGGGGGAGTGAATATAAGGCAGGCTAAATTGTGTCTCTTTGTTCGCGTGGAGCGTTTGACGCGTCGCGCATACGTGTCCTTATCTCCATTAACACCACCAACGCCGTCCCCCGAAGATCCCCTCAGCTAAGAGGCGATTTGCAGTACAGATTGCGTAGCGATCGTATAAGATAAGCGTCGTCTACCTCTGTGTCGCGACCCCACATATAAAATGTCCGCCATGGTGTTTGGATGATGGACGCTTCTTTTGTCTTATCTACTGCTACAGGCTCATAGCTCTTGGAGCGTTCAGTCAGAAACGCGAATCACTTGCCAGCCGAGATCTAAACAAAAATACAGAATTTTGTAATGCCTGCTGTGTGCTGCAGTGGGGATTGATAACTGAGACTGTTTGGCTTCGATCCGGCCACATGGCTGATGCTAGTGCGCTAACTGCAGCTAGCATCATCACTTCCTACTTCAACTCCACATTGGCCAAACGAATGCGCCTAGTAATGAACTAACGTTACAGCATAAACCGTATTTTCAACACCAGGACATCTTTTACCTGGATTTTTTTTTTATTCCCCGTTTTAGTAGTTTAATCTTTAATAAATAGCGCTTTCTATTTTTATTTTATATAATTTTTACTTTTATTTGTAAATGTATTATTTTAATAAATTATTATTTTTTGGTAAAAAATGCGGTTAAATGTAATTTCACTAATAATAAAAACTTATTCGTCCTAAAAACGGTTATTTATTATTGTATGTACATGAGAGGCTACCTTGCTCTCTGTTCTATTGCATTTTTCTTAAAAGATTGGACACCCCAAAATCAAGTCACCTACTCACTCAATCTGATACAGACCTGTATGATTTATTTTTATTTATTTAAAAAAAATAATTCCCCAAACTGTGGAAAAGAATGCCTACCAGCAGCTGTATTGTTACCCATATTTTTCAAAATATCTTGTTCAACCGAAGAAGAAAGGGTTTGAAACGACTTAAGTAAAAGATCACAATTAAAGTTGAGTGAATCGTTCTTTTAAACTCATGATTAAATCACGGTGATTAACTCATTGATTACTGTAAACTCTTACCTGAATATTTGCAATTTTTATTATGCCTTTAACATTTTGGTTAGGAGGTTAATAATGTGAACTCTGCGGGTCAGGGCCTTTCATGGTGATCGAGGCTCTTCTAATAAGAGCAGCTGCCTTTGCATCACAGTCTATTAAAAGCACCACAGTTGGAGGTTATAAATAGCAGACAAAATGAACTCCACTCACTAAGGATGGCTTGTAAATGATTTTAATATTGTGTTGCGCCTTTTTCTCCCAACAGTTGTACTCAAACAAGTCTTGTGGTTTAAATTTTTCTTTGGTCCCCTTTCCCCCTCTTTTCTCTTTAAAGCAACAAAAGTCCTGGGGACAGTGAAATGGTTCAATGTAAGGAACGGTTACGGTTTCATCAACAGGTAAATAACATTCTCTAAAGACTAATATGATATGTGGGTCAGGGAACATCCGCAATCCTATTACAGCCTTTATGTGCTTACAAAGCCAGACCTGGCTTGCACCAGCACGCTATTATTTATACAAATGTTTAACTTGCTGCTCAACCCTGCATGCTTGTTTTTTTCTCCATATGTTCTCAATTATTAACATTTTACTCTAAAATTGCAGGAATGACACAAAGGAAGATGTATTTGTGCACCAGGTAATTTATTTGTCCTTTTTATTGTCACTACAATGGCATAACATGTTTTAAGGGGGAAAAATTTTATGATTTTTTTTTCTGTTTATTCAGACCGCCATTAAGAAGAACAACCCAAGGAAATATCTTCGTAGTGTCGGGGACGGCGAGACTGTGGAGTTCGACGTCGTAGAAGGGGAGAAGGTGAGCTTGTGTTTTTGTTGTTTAGAGTTTAACTAGTTCCTCTGTATTAAAAAAATGTAAATGGATCCTAGTGCTGGAAAATATGCTCAATTGTAATGTGTTATATTATCTTATCAGCCTGTGAGATTGGCAATGCATATTATTGTATTAACTTAAAATATTTAATAATTGCCGGAAAGTTGACCAACTCCAGCAAAAGGCTAAGGCAGTACTGTCTACACTTCTGCTGAAACAAATGTCTACCCTTTGATTAATAAATAAACTTACATTTGCATTTTGTTGAGAGAATTTGTGAGAGCGGAATTCAGTCAGTGAGCAAGCACTTAACTACAAAACCGTTTCAACAATGACTTATCTGAATGCCTCTGATTGGCCTAGAATTAATTTAACAACTAGCAAGATGATTATTATCAGGCTAGTAATTCTAAGCCATCAGCTACAGGCATCATCTCTGACTAATATCGATACAAAGTACTATTGTCTATCGACACCTCTCTAGTGGATCCAGGGTAAAAATGGTCTTTACATAAACGAGATATTGATTTAAATATCAAGTTTCTGCCCAGACTACTGTACAGCAGCCTTTTCAAAATGACTTCCAGGAAATTTGTCCATTCTGTGTCCATTATCCAAACTAAATGTGTGTCTAGTCAATTAGGAGATGGACAAAATGTATATCGAATGTCTTTCAGGGTGCAGAGGCAGCCAATGTTACTGGCCCAGGTGGAATTCCTGTGCAGGGCAGCAAGTATGCGGCTGACAGGAACCGATACAGGCGGTTCCCACGCAGGAGGGGCCCCCCTCGCGACTACCAGGAGAACTATCAGAGTGATGGAGAGGCGCGAGAGAAGAGGGAAGAGGAGGAAAATGCCCCCGAGGGTGAGATGCAGCAACAGCAGCGTAGACCCACCTACCCCGGCAGACGGCGCTACCCGCCATACTTTGTGCGAAGGCGTTACGGCAGACGCCCTCCATACACCAACACACCCCAGAGAGGAGAGATGACAGAGGTAGGGAAATCTGAACCCATTAAATGAATGTTATATCATATAGTGTTTTGCGGCTTATTGAATGTTGTTAAAAGCTTTTTGCCTGAGACCTACTCTTCTTGACTTCTAGGGTGGGGAAGGTGACGAGAACCAAGGTGGTCCAGACCAGGGCAACAAACCAATGAGGCAGAACTACTACAGAGGCTTCCGACCAAGGTTCAGACCAAGGTTTGCATGTCGTATTAGCAGACGTGAGACTGCAGCAGTAAGATTGAGCAAGACTGCAGTTAAAGCCAAACAATATTTCTGATATTCACAATAGTAGTGAAATTAAAATTGGGCAATATTGTGAATACTACCACGTTTGGCTACTAAATCCCCAAAATGAAGGTGCCTCAAATCTGGCCCTGGAAGGCAACTGCCCTGCAAAGAATCTCCAAACCTAATCAAATACACCTGAGAAGGCTAATTTGGGTTTTCAGAATTACTGGAATACTTCAGGTAGGTGAGTGTGATCAGGGTTTGAGGTAGGGCTGCACAATGAGTATTGTGTGGTATTTAATATCACATGGTGTATGTGAAGGAATTTACTGCTGTTTACAGAACCGGCTTTCCTGACAAGGTGTGCATTACATAGCACACAATATTTATCGGGCAGCCCTAGTTTGAGGTAAACCCAGGACCACATTTGAGGAACCTTGTCCTAAATAAATTTTACACGCATTAACTCATGAGCTTGAGAACGAGAAGTCTGCTATAGATTTTAGTAACAAATGTAGATGTTCAATGTTTGATTTCGAGCAGCGTTATTTTAAGTTTTGTGTAAATTCATATCATCCTATTCTGCAGGGGTCCCCCACGCCCCCGGCCGGTGCGGGAAGGGGAGGAGGATAAAGAGAACCAGGGCGAGGGTGGGCAGAACCAGGAGCCCCGCCAGCGCCGCTATCGCCGCAACTTCAACTACCGCCGCAGACGGCCCCAGACAACCAAGCCTCAGGACGGCAAGGCAGCCGATGCATCAGCCGACAAATCAGCCGCTCCCGAAGTTGAACAGGGCGGTGCAGATTAACCGCCACCGGCTTGAACATCTAGACCATCCGGCCGGGTGGGTGCTGTTGTCATTGCATGTGAAGGAACATACTTGCTTATCAAGTATGTTCCGCTTTTGACTGTGGCATGCTTTCTTAGTGAATCATTCATGAGTCCATCTGTGAGGTATTTTCTGTCTTTGTTTTTTGTTTTGTTATCCACATTGCACGCCTCAATGTTAATGTTGGGTTTGTTTGTTTTTTATAAAAATTTGTTTTTTTTGCTTTAAGAAAATAAAACCTATTTGTTGAAGCATTGATTTATTTTGCATCGCCATCGTTTTCATAATTAACTCACAACTGTCAAATTAAATGTGTGTATAATATGTATATAATAAATATAAATACACACACTTTAACCATGTATACTTGTCATATAAAAGAATTTACCATTCCTAAAATGTTTAATGCACTTTGGAATGAGCTATGACTTTGCTTCATATTTGAATTGTGTATCAGCACATAATTGTGGCAGTAGAGTGGGAGGGCATGGACTCTAGATAATGGATGTTTCAGCTACAGTTTGCACTTTTCATTGATGAAAGGTTAGATGATAATGCTCTGGATTTGATCTAGCAGACATTCTGGCACACTGTTTATGCTACTGACAGCATGTTTAAAATGACTCCTAAAATCTTTCTAACCCCTTTTTTTTGTTTGTTTGCATTTGCAGTTTTGTCAAGCAGAAACATCAAGATCTGAGCAATAAGAAACATATGACTTTGATCGTCTAAGCTTGCGAAAATGCATTTCGACCAGATTACCACCAATTGCCTGCAGACTCTATGCAGACCTGTTTTCTTTTTCCATTATTTTTGTGACAGCTAAAAATTTTGGGGAAACAGCAGATGTTTTTCTAAATCGGTCTTAAGTTTTTACACCAAATGGTTTTTAAAAGTAATTTGATATCTGGTCAGTTTGACATTTTTAAATAACTTTTTATGTATCCAAACATGAATTTTAACAAAGGCAAGCTGAAATAAAACCAGAAACAGTTCCTCTAGTATGAGTGGTGTTTTCTGTTAACTAACAGTTCATGAGGTCTGCAGAAAGTGGTCTAATTCACACACTTGTTTTAAATCATTATCTCTGTAAACTGAGTGTCCTTCAGTGTATCGTGGGTCCGCTCAGACGTCAGTCTCCTTGCGCAGTCGCTCCATGCGCTGTATGTTGTTCTCCATGGCTGTGCGGTTTGTGATCTGAGTGGCACAGTTGGCAGGAAACCAGCCCCTCTCACCATCTCTCATCCGTTCTCCATGACACCAGCCTACAGCAAAACACTCACTTATTGATCTTCTCCATATTTTCATACATCCATCCAATAGTGACATGCTGATTGGTTGACACCATTTTAGAATTGTGCAAAGCAAGCTTGTTTACCTTCAACTTCCTGTAAAACGATGACCAGTTCTGCCTGCTGCAGGCTCAGCTCATCTGGTGCTTTCGGCATATAGGCTTTGGTAGCTTCATATTGAGGCAAGTCTTAGATGCCCAAACAAAATGTGTTAGCGACAGCATGCTAAACTTAAGCAAACAAGTGATTACAAAGAATTACTGTGCATAAAAACAATGATGTGAGGCTATTTTTAGTAAACGCTGAATGGATCAGACTCACCGTCGTTGGGGATGCTCTTGCTTTTTTTGACATCGTGGAGCGCAGTGACCCATCGAGCTCGGTCCAGCCTAAAAACATTTCAAAGCAATAATACAAATCAATTGCAGCAGTAAATAGGGAAAAAACTAAACTTTTCAGTATTAACTATTATAGAGTGATATTTTTAAAATATCCCATTCAGGACGTGATTCACAAGTCTTTACATTTTATTACTATTACAAGACTGAAACAATCTATGTTGACTTAATACCCGTGCATCATTTAAGTATTGAAACGAGTAAAAATTTTTAATTGATACTGAAACCCCACATATATTGTTCAATTTAAAGATATTAGATTCTTGTGACTTCAGTCATACAACGGTTAATTATGTCATTTCACATTATTGCTTTTACATCAAAACTACTCGAGTAAATAAAGGCCGAGAATCATCATGCTAGTGGCTGGAATATTCCATAACATCTTGTGCTTAAAAGAGCAGCCCCACATGTTGCTGATAAACGGGTGTTTCATAGTGATCTTACTTGCTTTCTGCCACAAGAATCATCGGTTCACTACTGGGATTCATCAGCAGCTTCAGATTGAGTTTGGAGTCTGTCATTTCCTCTTCCACCTCAACCTTGTCCACAGTCGCATAGTCCAACACAACATAACTCTCCTCACTAGATTAACAGTATTATTGAAACTATTAACATCAGTTGCGCAACATATTTATGAACAAATTATCCACAGTCACATGATGGCGTTCTTTATAGACAGGATACTTGGCTGACCCACTACTTTTATCAAAGCACTGTGTGCTGTATCCCTCAATCGATCGATCATTAGCACTGTGAAAAACCTCACATTTACGTAAAATCTATTTACAATAAGGTCTTGTTAATGCATTAACTAATATTAACAATAAAAGCTATACCTTTGTTACAGTATTAATTAATATTATCTAGTTAATGAAAAAATATTCATGTTAGCACACAGCCATTTAATAAGTACTGTATGACGTAAATATTTAAATATATATTGGTAAAGGCTGAAATGAGCATTAACCAAGTATTTTTTATTTGAACATGTTACAATGTTTTAAAGTTAACAAATTCAATCTTGTTGCGAAATGTTTCTAGTTAAATATTGGACATTAATCTGATTTTGTTATTTATTAAAAACAGACCGTGTAATATCCAAATTGATAGCATTAGCGGTCTTCAGGATAATATAGATTCTACACATTTCTCCTTTTCTCTTTAACTCATAGTATTACAGGCAGCTGCAAGTATTAGCTAATTAGCCTAAAGGTTAATTTATTAATGTTAATATAAAAATATACAAGGGTTGATAGAGGTGTTTGAACTTCATCTGTGTTCCAATTCATAAAAAAGGTCTATTACTAATTCAGGAGGAGCGGAGTGATGTGCTTTAATGTGGCCAACAAACCAGGAATTAAAGCTATGTAGTAACTGTTTGCCATTCAGTCAGGATCAAGAATTCATATGCAATGCTGTTGTATGACAGACTCTGAACACAGCTGTTTTGTAGTCAGAGACCGGTCTGACCTTTTTTTTTTGGTGACGATGAGCACATCATTGAAGAGGAACAGATAGTAGCTTTTGATGCTGATGGCCTTCCGGAAAATGCTGAGATCATCAGTGTATACAGCCAGCTCACCGCTCTTCTTCAGCCAGCGAGATGATGACACTAACGGGAAAGGCTAAAAATAAAATACGCAAGTGTTTAGATTCTAATAGAAAAATTCTATCTTAAAACACATCCTTGGTCTTGTGTGTTTCTCTTTGCAATCGTCTTTCTCAGCGGATCTTATTCCTTAAATAAAATGTCATTTGGCTGGCAACCACAACCATGAAAGCCCGAAGAACCTTCTCATTCAGAAAAAAAAGGTACAATAGCGGTCACTGGGTAATTACCGTTTTACAGTTGTTTTCAACTGTTCACACACAGTTTGCAAAATGAAGCAATGCATTTAACACATTACAAGCACATCTCAAAAGCATACGTGTGCAATAATATTAACATTGAGTCTATTTACGCTAAGTGCAAATAGCCGCCTTGTTGGCAGAGGCTATTTACACTAACTCCGCCCACCAACGTGTGATTGACTAGTCAACACTATTAAAAAAAAGACAGCCGACAATCATCAGCTTCCATTCAGCCGATCACCGGGTCCGGTGGTCCCAAAATTAGCATAGCTTAGCATAAATCATTGAATCCGATTAGACCATTAGCATCGCACTTTAAAATGACTAAAGAGTTTTGATGTTTTTACATTTATTTAAACCCATTTAAAACTTGACTCTTCTGTAGTTGCATCATGTACTAAGACTGGCGGAAAATGCAAAGTTGTGATTTTCTAATAGATATGACTAGGAACTATACTCTCATTCCGGCATAACATCATTGCGCCTGCTTCACTCATGGTACGGCAGCAAAATTCCTTGATTACTACGCCGGAGTGAGAGAATAGTTGAGTGGAGTGTTCCTTTAAGTGTCATAAAACTCAATGCAATCAAACTTTTCCCTCCCTTTTCAAATTACATCAGAAAAGCATTTATTCAAAAAAAAAAAAAAGGATTAAAATGTAGAATTTACACTCAAATTATTATTGCTTACTTTATAATGTATTACAACACAGAATTTACACTTAGTGTAAATCACGGATGCCCAACTCTGCTCCTGGCGATCGACTGTCCTGCAAAGTTTAGCTCCAACTCTAATCAAACACACCTGAAGCAACTAATTATGTT
>JAUMHP010000294.1:4270081-4285539 GCA_032361065.1 Enteromius trimaculatus
CTGAGAGATCCTTAGACCGCTCCTTCCCAATAACACCTGATGACCCAGAGGCGGTGCAGGTGGGACCTCTCCCCAATGAAAGAGTGTATGGTTTCTGTTGAATCATTTTTCTGCGCTATTAGACGTTCTAAGGAATTGAGAAAAATCAGGGAGATTATTTACAAAGCAGTCTTTTGTGGTAGAGGTGATAGTTCTACCATACTTGTAACAGGATGCAGAAATTACAGGTTTGTCTATATGTAGTTTACACAAGACTAGATAATGATCTGAGATATCATCGCTTTGCTGCAGGATCTCAACACCATTAACATCAATTTCATGTGACAGTACTAAATCTAGAGTATGATTTCGACAGTGAGTAGGTCCTGATACGAGCTGTCTTACCCCAATAGAGATCCTAACGCATCTTTTTCTTTATCAACATTAGGGTTGGGTACCGAAACCCGGTACCAGAATGGCACCGGTACCTAAGGAACCGGTATGCACCTAACAGTATCAAAACGCGGATTTCGGTGCCGTGCCTGAACGAAAAACCCAACAATCTATGGCGCCAAATCGTAAAATGTAATTTAATAAGCGAGCGCACCTCTGTTGCTGGCGCGCGCAGCAAATCATTTCCGCACAAGGAAAACAGATCTAAAGTTACATGCGAAGAAACGGGAGCCCGCGAGCTCATTCATTCTGCTCGCGCATATATAATCAGCACGCGATTTATTCTTCTCCTCTCTCACCTGCTCGCGCGAGCATGTTTATTTTTGTCAGTCGCGGGTCTTGCTGTTTTGTAACTTGCTGTTTGTAATCTTGTCAATCTTGTAAAATGTCATTGGTTATTTCCGTCTTCTGGAAGTCAGTATTGGATGCCTGTTATAAGATGATTCATTCACTTGACATGGCATTGAATCATATTGTTTCATAAGCTTAATTTATTTATTATTTTATTATTAATTTTGTCTTTATTTAATATAATTTAATGTGTTGTTCATAGAGTAAATCTTTTTCAGATACTTTATGAATAGACTTTTTAAACCTTTCATGCAATTTTATGATAACTCATTCAAGTGAACAGATGTACAGTTTCATATTTATTTGCATATTGAAATGAATAGTTCTGTATCCCTCTGTGTTGTTTTTATTTGACAACTGAACGGAAGATATCTGAGCCTTTAAATCTCCTTTGTTATAGATATGATTATAAACCAAGAACAAGGCATTTACAACTGTATTTATAAATTGCTTACTAATGAATATTAATGTTGGAACAATGCTTTATAAAGGATGAACCGACTCTGCACTAATGCTTAACTAACGATTCATAGAGTGCAGTTATTATAAAGTGTTACCATTTTTATTTTTTAAGTATCGATTCAGACACCGTTTAGGCACAGGAACCGTTTTAAAAGTATCGATTTGGCAACGTATCGAAAAAACCCTAAACGATACCCAACCCTAATCAACATGGATATTAAAATCACCAACAATTAAGACCTTATCTGCAGCCAGTACTAAGGATCCATTCCAGGGCCTGTTCCTGTCAGTCGTAGTGTCAACTATTATTCCTTCAGAGACTACCCGAACCCCTCCTGTCCGGCCATGTAAAATGTTCCTGCCTGTCCTGTCACGCCTACTGAAGTCATTCCTGCCAGAGGGGTCGTAGCCGTAGACGGTGTTCCTGCCAGTCTAGTTATGGCCATGTAAATTGTTCCTGTCCTGTTATGCCCTCGAAAGACGTCCTTGTCAGTTGGGTCATGGCCATTGGATATCGTTCCTGTCAAGTCTCGATGTTGTCTGTCTGTCTCTACGTTGGCCGTTCTGGCCTTCTTGCTGTGTCCTGTCCATTTAAAGCCATGGCCCACTAGCCACTCAGGAAGTGCTACTGGACGCACCTGCTCCTGATCTTAGGCTCATTAACTACTCTTTATCTTGCTCTCGTGTCTATTGTCTTGTGTCAGTTCATGATTTTCCTGTCGGGGTAGCTACGGCTACCATTTTATAAATTTTAAATTAATAGCAATTTTTCACATGTGTTAGTGTGATACTTCGTAGTGTGCAATTTAAAACAATGGACATAAAACAAACACACACAAGAAATACACGTACGCCAGATATAGAGTTGGCGAGGACCAACGTACATTCTCTGTTAATTTCATTGTTATTAAATCCAAATGTGAGTGTGAAATCTGGCGTACTGAGTTTTGTGCATACGCAGCGTTGATACATGAGGCCCCAGGTTTGCCAAAATTTTCTTACCTGCAAGTTCAGCACATGTTTTCTGAAAAAGCTTGTTGTATAATCTGTAATGAAATACAATAAAAATCATGATTCATATATAACATTCAGAAAAAAATATGTTTTACAAAATGTTTTAAAGTGCCCCTATTATGCCATTTTAAAGGTTGCTTATATTGCTTTAGGAGGCTCTTAAAACAGGTTTACATGTATGCAAGGTCAAAAAACACTTTAGTTTTCTCCAAAAATAGATTTAATTTTACCCCATTTCTAAATGATTCGTAATCGACTCGTGTGAAGCAGTTTGAAGAATCGGTCTGTCTAAAACCCCGCCTCTCCGTGAGCCCTCACTGCTGTGATTGGTTAGATGGCGCAGTCCTTTATGATTGGTCTACCGCTACAACGGTCCACAGAGCAACTACACTTTCTGACATTACTAGAGGTGCTTTCAGAGAGAATACATCAACTAGTTAGCACAGACTAGCGCAGAAAGTGCTCGCAATATGCTTTTGTAAGCGAATCAGGCACACCTCTACGTTGTGAACTTCATAGCTGTATAATGCATAACACTGCGTTAAACATTGTTTATTATTACTTAAACTAATGAGACAGACAGACAGTCAAGCTGCATCAATCACAATGTTTAGACTACATTAGGCCCACAACAGAACTACACAAACACAAGTTAGCCGGTTACCAAGGCATGTGCAGGGTTGTTACACAACATAACGCACACAAATACGTATTTTGAAGGATCGCTAGAAAATCTTACTTACAGGTAGAAGTTCAGAGGAGCAAGCTGGTCCACGTAAACTGGGCTCTGATCAATCTTTTAAGACCAAACATTTGGTGAATATCATGTTGTACTCCAAGATTGGAAAAACAGTCATCAGTGGGCGTTTAAGCGAATATGAGCCGACCCTTTTTTTTGATAGACAATAACTTTATTTATCTTGCACTGTCGGCGTCACAACTCTGCAGATAGTTTATGTTCACATACAGCTACATGACACACTGCATAAAAGATCATATTTGAAAAGGCATAATAGGGGCACTTTAAGAACTTGACACTAGATTTTGAACTAAATTTATAAAGACATTTTAATGAAACATCTTTTTTTGTTATTGAAACAGATTGACCACATTACCATTACACATTTTAAATTCAAATTTAGCTTTTTTTACTGAATGACTGACCTGTAGCAGAACTGAAGGTCTGGGCAAATGGATCGATCTGCAACAGCATAAGTGTAGTTATCGCCTTCCTCTTCTTGCAGGTTGTATTTAATAGTCTTGAGTGCAGATGAAGGGGAGTGACCGCTTTTGTAGAGCTGTTGTAGCTTTTCAATTGTGTCACTCGACACATCTCTCCATCTCATGGCCTCAGCTGTGTTCAGTCTATGATTATGTTCATTCCTCAAGTTCACATGAAGGAAATAGCCCTCTTCAATATGTGGGTCTCCTGATCTGTGGAAGGACAGAAGTATTGTGTTTTAATGCAGTTTTAAAATAGATTGCATGTTTTTACATGCAAATAAATGTATTGTAACCAAAGGTTGTGATATTCACATTCCTGCAAAACTCTATTGTGTTTCCGGCTGTTTTTTTATGTCTCACCTGGACTTTCTTTCATACATAAATCTTTTGAGAATCAGAAACATGGTGGCAGGGCAATTGGTATTTTTGGTTGTCTTAGATGATGAACTGTATGTTTTGTGCTGGCATCTCAGATCCACCTTTGGAACATAAACAAACTATGAAATATATACTGAACATGAAATCTCTCTTTTTTTCTCCAAAACATCTTTACTAATAATCCTGTTACTATTATTACATAATTTACAAAGAATGTAATATAGGACAATTACACTTGTTATTACACTGTAATTACACAAAATAACAGGGATGTCTATTATGAAAGGTAACCAGGCTCAGTTTTGATATAATTTTAGTATTTAAAGTGTAGATAAACTTTGTTATTAAAGTCTACATAGAAGTGTGCATGTATACTCTGTATTTGTTGTAGCGTCCAGAGTCGGGGTATGTCCTGGATTTCCTCCATGTTAAAGCTGAGGACTTCTGAAAGTCCTCCAGCCATTTCTGGACCTGCTCCTCTGTAGTCATCTGGATCTTAAGAGCTGCTCTGAAATTTTCAACATCCCCTGACATTTCCAGCAGTTCATGATGACAAAGTAGATGACTGTAGCCGGGTGGCAAGATTTTCTGCCATGAAAAATGTAAATTAATAAAACACACACACAGTCTTACAAGAACACGTTAAGGTCAAATTAAAAAAAAAAAAATTAAATCAGTAGTGATTAGTTCTGCATATGTTTAGGCAATGTTTTATGTTTAACAACCTGCTTTATAGAATATACAATTACATTGAGGAACCGCATCGAGCCAAAGGTAATAACTACGGTTATAATTCATAATGTGTTAATGGTATAACTATATTATAACTATTGCAAAGATTCATACTGGTTAGCAAGACCTTTATTAAATCACTACTTTAATAGGCTATCGAGGCGTATAATACTAATGCAATTCGTTAACGCACGAGGTAAATATTATAAATGAATCATATCAGCTGTGCTAACATTAGCCAACTAGCTCTCACAAACACAGGTCGCTCTTTAATGGTGAAAACAGCTACTACTAATAATAAAATTTACTACAAACCTCCACATGATCTGTGTCTTCTGCTGCTTTATCCTCTCCAACACAATGCTGACACTTTAATAGTGTCATTTTGAGCAGAGCCGGAGAGCTAAACTTCTCGGCATAAAAGGTAACCGTCCTACGCAAAACTCTCGCGAGAATTACAGGGGTTTACTTGGAGACTCTAACGCTACTTTGTTGTTGATGTTTACGTTGGTTGTTATTGTTGGTCATTTTTTTGGCTTTGGATTTGTATGTGATTCCCTGACTATGTTATTTTTGTATCGTCGGTTTCAGCATTTAAAAAAAATGTAGCAATAAATTATGCACATTGCGATTGTTAAAATGGCAGCTTCTTTATTAATGTGTTAGGTTTATTTATTTATTTTTTGTTATTCATTGTTGATATAGACCAATTTATCTTTATTTCGTTTTTGGAATATTCTAATTAATTTAGTTAAGCTGTTGCTTCTGCCCAGTGTCTTCTGTTTGTGTTTTCAGGGGCGTAGCACCAAATTCTGGGCCCTATGCACAAGCCTATGCACAACCTCGTAAGCTCGAGGTTCACAACTACTATTTAATACATCAATCAACTGATGCATTTACCCAAAATATTAGCATTTACATTAGTTAAAAACATTTATTGTGATATTAAAATTATATTTAAAGGAAAATAAAATTACACTCCTCAGGGGCCCTCCCTGCACTTGGGGCTCTGGTAATTTAGTCCCCCCAACTACGACGCCCCTGCGTGTTTTAATAGTTTATTTGATTAGGGGATCTATGACAAACTCAGTTATTTTAACCATTCTGATGTCAATTTTGATATTTATCTAAATATTGTAAAAAGCTCTTGTAGTTTAGGTACAAGAGTATTTTTACAGTTTTACAATTGTCTTATTATCGTTGACACCTTGATGGTTACACAAATGCATGTGTTCCATGTAATTTAGTGCAAGCTTTAATTTGAAGTTGCAGCATGGGTCTTTTTTTGTAAATGTGTGATATTTTTGTAAAATATCATCATCATCATCATTATTTTATTTATTTTATTATTATTATTATTTTTTTATTTTTTTTTTGCGATAAAGTGACAGAGCCGGATCATAACCATAAGATATTGCTTTAAGTGTGTAATAAAGTGTAATAAAGACTGGGTGCTGCAGACTATTTCAGAGCCTATTGCTAGTTTACTATATGCTGAATTAAGTTTAGGGTATTAATTGTGGTTGTTTTTGGTCCAGTAATTAAAACCTATTATATTTTGTAGTGGGAAGTGCCTTATTCAAAATTTAAATTCCCCTGCAATATTCATGAAATTATTTTTAAAAGTCCTACCGAATAAATCCGAATCAGTCAGATACGTCCCAGAGCCGTATGGTTTTGATCCGTCCTTACAAGCACTTATTAATTATCAAGTATTATGTAACAATCAACAATCCATGTGCCTGTTCCGAAAGTTTACATTTGAATTAAATAAATATTAAAATAAATAAATAATTTATTATTTAGACACATTGTACATCACAAATTCAACATTCGGGCTGAAAAGCCTTTATATTTCATGATTCAAACGTTAAGCTGTGCTGGCTTACTATTTTATCGTATTTCAATGCCATAACCAGTGTTATACGCAACTTTAGTACGTTGCACTCGTATGTGAATTGGAATTCACGCAATGTGTCTTTCCGGCTTGAAACGCTTCCTTTTCTGCGAATGATTGGTTAAACGCTACAGTCAAGTGATTGTCTATTGGCGGAGGACACGTCACTCATATGTTGTGCCCGCCTTCTGTGTTTGCAGTTTTACGAGTGCATTACATCTAGTGGAAAACCCTTTGCATAAGTAAATATTGAATTTTTAATTACTGCTTTTTAAAATACTTGTATTCCCTTTAAATGTTCTGTTTTATATGACGCAAGCAGTTTAAGGTCACTTGCTAAAATAACCCAATGATAGTTGTATGTAGCACCTTTGGCTAACTAACGTTAGCTGTGGATTCATTCGCTCTACGTGCTGTTCCTCCATTATTCTGACGAATAATTCTCTAATTTTCATCAGAGACAGGAGCTGCTGAACATTGTTTAATAATTCTAAAATTAGTATACAGCTGGGTTTAAAATATCTGAGCTGCGAGCTGTAAAATTGTAGACTGCATCCAAGATCAAACTTGGAAGTCTGGATACGTTAACGTTAGCTCATAACTGTAAGCTTCTTCCTTTGTACATTTATCTATTTATTGTGCATGCATGATCTTTGTTACAGTGTGAGCAGTTAATTGACGCTGTCCAATAATGACTGTAACGTTAATGTTATGAAATGGCACTTATTTGAGGGTTTGGGAAAACGGTGTCATTTTAGAAGTGCTATAGATGCTTAGTGACTACTGTACAAATACTATGTATTCTGGCATCAGCACATTTACGTTTACATTACGTATTAAGTAATGCAATACAGAATGACAAAAAAACTCCAGCTTCACTCTTTTTGACGGTCTGTTGTACATTTAATGGCATTGTCTGATTAAATGTGCATAAGCATTTTTCCTAAAGACACACTTAATATAAAACAAGGTCGCCTCAAACAGCACTGCTTAGTGCATTTCTTTAACCCATATTCTCATGTGGCAGGGTGTTTGAATTGTAGGCAGATCTACAGGTATCTGCTTCCCAGCTGCCAGCATGTCTGGCACTGCCACAGTCCTGCAGCAGTTTGTGAGTGGCCTTAAGAGTCGAAATGAAGACACGCGTGCCAAAGCTGCCAAAGACCTCCAGCATTATGTTACCACAGAACTAAGAGAGGTAAACTGTACTACTCTAATCTTTAGTGTTTATGTTTACATGAAGCTTCATCGGAAGAGTCAGGAGCATAACTTTGACAAAGATATTTCTATTTATTTATTTTTTAATTTGTCTTGTTACCACAGTTATGACAGAAAATCAAGGTATTTTGTCCTGGAGTGTTAAATACACTAGAACAATGGATGCATAAATACATGATCATACATCTTTGTAAATGTACTGCAGTTTGTGTGAACAGACAGACTTTCATAAGCCTAGAAAAGCAGTAGTATTTAAGTAAGATGATTTAGTGCTGTAGGAATATTATTCTGTTAGCCTGGTCCATCAAACTTTTTCACAGGCCCCACTGAAAGGATGAAAGAAAAAAAAATGTTGTTTTTGAGCCCTGTAACCTTGACGTAGAGCTTATGACATCAATATTTTAAATGCCATTGAAACCTGTAACTTATGGTTTCAATGATTTGATTGCAAAATATTTTAGATCCTGTTTCCATTCGAATTTAGTGCTGGCCACTCGATCATCAAAAACATTATTACAGAGAGAATCCAAATTTTTATTTGCATGTCCGCTATCAGTTCTGATCCATGCTGTTTGTAGTAGTTATGTGACATCAATCAAACATCAAAAAATATCTACTTTTTTTCTTAACAAATTATAACGCGTGATAACTTGCAATCGATTAACTAAGCATAGCGTATCATGTTAAGTGTTTAAGTAAAGGTTTGTAATCAATTGACAGCGTTGCATTAAAGTATGCATAAATGTAAACTTTCGGGAAGAGTTAAAATGCATTGTTTTTGATTCTGACTTAAGCTGAGCCAAGATGAGGCCACCACATTCTATGATGAGCTGAACCACCACATATTCGAGT
Source organism: Enteromius trimaculatus (assembly GCA_032361065.1). Taxonomy (NCBI): domain Eukaryota; kingdom Metazoa; phylum Chordata; class Actinopteri; order Cypriniformes; family Cyprinidae; genus Enteromius; species Enteromius trimaculatus. The sequence continues at coordinate 4,278,642 of JAUMHP010000294.1, forward strand.
TGGTTTCCAGCTCAGATGTGAATGAGAAGAAAGGCGGTATCCTTGCCATTGGTGAGTATGAACCCAGTAACAAACGCCGTCTAGTTTAAATTGTGACCTTTAATAAATACGTAGTGGAACATATAAACTAATGAAAACATTTGAACTAATGTTGCCTCTAATTTTCCATGGGAAGTGACTTTCCATCGTTGTATTGCTTTGTTTGAAGTGTTTTTAAGCTATTTTGTTATGGGTGTTTCTCCAGTGAGCTTGATTGGGGTAGAAGGGGGAAATGCCACCCGTATCAGCCGTTTTGCCAATTACCTGCGCAACCTGCTCCCCTCCAGTGACTCGGTGGTCATGGAGATGGCCTCTAAGGCCATGGGTCACCTGTCCATGGCTGGAGACACCTTCACTGCAGAGTATGTGGAGTTTGAGGTGAAGAGAGCTCTAGAATGGCTGGGAGCAGACAGGAATGAGGGCAGAAGGCATGCAGCGGTGCGTAGAAATACTTAACTGCATATTATATTGTCATGGTATATGTTTGAAGTTCCAAGTAAAATTACCATTTTTCCTTAGTTTGGCCCATAGTTCCAAAATGAAACTTTAGTCACTCTTTACTCACAGGTTTGTTCCAAACCTATATAAGTTTATTTTTTCTCTGTTTGCATCTTGTGCTGACGGTCATCAGAAGAGCGCGCATATAATGGCAATTCCAACAGCGCGCGATCCCGATTAATACACATAAGACAGACTAGCAGTAGGCTATTTAAGTATTCACGCAAACATATGTGACCCTGGACCACAAAACCAGTCTGAAGTTGCTGGGGTATATTTGTAGTAATAGCCAAAAATACATTTTATGGGTCATTGTATTGTATTGTATTTTTTTTTGGCCAAAAATCCTTAGGATAGTAAGTAAAGATCATGCTCCATGAAGATATTTAGTCAATTTCTTACTGTAAACACATTAAAACTTAGTAATATGCATTGATTAGATCTTCATGTGAGAACTTTAAAGGTGATTTTCTCAGCATTTAGATTTTTCTGTACCCTCAGATTCCAGATTTTCATATAGTTGTATCTCGGTCAAATATGACCTCATCCATCGAAATCATGCATCAATGAGAAGCTTATTTATTCAGCTTTCAGATCATGTATAAATCTCAATTTCAGAAAATTAACACGTACGACAGATATCTGTTCTTTCTTAAGAGAGCGCTCGAGTAGCTGATCGGGAAAACTATCTGACGTGTAACATTGATACGCGCAGATAGATTATCTGTTAATCTAACAGTGAAAGAGAAGAGGAAAATCACTCGCTGCACTTCACTGAACTGCTTTTGTAGTTTTAATAATCAGTTTAATTGTAATGAACACACTGAAATGATTTTTTTTTTTTGTGCATGAATTATTTAGTTAGATATAAAAAGATAAAATATAATGCATTGTTTGTTTCTTTCTAAGCTGCTTGTTCATTTTTTATTCGCATCTGTTATTATTTATAATAGTAGCCTACAGATAAAATAAAAAAATACCGATATTGTGATTATTAATATAGTATTTATAAATGAAAGAACAGGAGGGAAACTTTAATCTTTATCATAATATTTGCTTACTCAAGCTCAAACCTCAAAGTCAGACATTTTTTCTCAGATTACAACGCATCCTCAATGGTGAATATGGAAATAAAAATAACAAATTTCTTTAATTTGCTTATTGAGACTCACTCAGTCAACACTGGTCACGTAAGCTATTATTCTCAAGAAGAAGCACGTGTGGAGGCGTTAAATGACAACAACGCATGTGCGATGTTTCAGATCGTATAGCAAGTTTACACATGAATTAGATATGGGTCACAACTGAAAGAAATGTGTAAACAGACAACCAAAAAAATCATATATAGGCAACAAATCAGAATTGGGCATCAAGACTTGCAGTGTAAACAAGGTAGTGACACGTGATCCAAATATCACAGTGTGGTTGGTGACGCGAGTACCCATTGCTACACAATTTTGCCACTTAGGTTGGCGGAAGCGAAATTCAATACTGTACTTTTTCTTTTGTGTCATTCAACTTATTTCTGAACTTATTTGTTTTGTTTGTTTCTATTGTCCTCATTTGTAAGTGTCTGCTAAATGACTACATGTACACTAATGTAGATGTTTTATTTTATATGCATAAGTTTTATCAATATCTGGTGAAAATTTCATGTCAGCAGCACCTTTAAAAATATTTTTACTAGAATTAATGGTGAGGTATTTTACCCGGTGTAAACCGTACACTTGAATATTTGTTACTGGTGTGTTGTCTTTTAGTTTTTTTCTGTCTAATGTGAACTGAACCCCCTTTTCACTGTCTTTTTGTTTCAGGTGCTGGTTTTGCGAGAGCTCGCTGTTAGCGCACCCACGTTCTTCTTTCAGCAGGTGCAGCCGTTTTTTGATAACATATTCTATGCCGTGTGGGACTCTAAACAGGCGATCCGCGAGGGTGCAGTATCTGCACTCAGAGCCTGTCTAATCCTCACTACTCAGAGAGAGACCAAAGAGATGCAGAAACCACAGTGGTACAAGGTCAGAACCGAAACACCTTTAAATGTGTTTAAATATGTGCATGTGTGTTAATGGGTACGGGCGCTCAAACATTCGATGTGTTTCGCAAAACAAAAGCAAACATTTGAAGAAGCCGAGAAGGGTTTTGATGAGACACTGGCTAAAGAGAAGGGCATGAATAAGGATGACCGTGTCCATGGAGCTCTACTGATTCTCAATGAACTGGTGCGAATAAGCAGTATGGAGGGAGAGGTAAGATATCGCTCATGGTATATACAGCAGGACACATAGTTTGTACGGTTTTGCTTGTTCTTTGTCATTTTTTTTTTCATTCTTTAGCTGTTTTTATTTGTTTTTGTTGTTTTTTTCTTTTCTTTTCAAATATGACATCACTCATTGCTTCAGTATCTTTGTTTAGTGTTTGATTTATTTATCGGTTCTTTCATCCCTCTAGCGTATGAGAGAGGAAATGGAAGAGATTACGCAGCAGCAGATGGTTCATGATAAGTATTGTAAGGAGTTGATGGGTTTCAGCACTAAACCTCGCCACATCACGCCTTTTACCAGCTTTCAGTCAGTGCAGCCTCAGCAGTCCAATGCTCTGCTTGGGCTGCTGGGATATAGCACACCACAGGGCTTCCTAGGTTTCGGAGCTGCACCTGTTCCCTCCAAAAGCACGCTGATGGAAAGCCGGTACTGCAGAGAACTGATGGAGGAGCGTTTTGACCAGGTGATCAGTGATTTTACTACGGAAGAGAAAACAACGGTCTGTAGCTGGTCTCAAGTGGTCCCAGTAGTCAAGTTACATTTGCATTTACTTGGGGCTGGACAACATATCACTCGATATATATTCATAGGCATCTTGTCAGTAAACTCGACTGTTACTAACCAAACAGCCTCCTGCAACAAATTATTTATTTCAGTTCCATGTGAACGGTGTCATATAATTTTATTTTTGTCTGTATTTAGACATCTGCACTTTATTATTGTACACTTTTCAAGCCTTTCTGTTAAAATTACAATTAATTATCAAAGCTTATGTAAGATAAATCTTAAATGACTTGGATCACATGAATATCTGTAACGTTCCCCTTACTTTGATTGTCCAGTTAACTTACCATATTGACTAAATAAAGTCTCTATAGTGTATCAGATTGTAGAGTTTGTTATAACGTTAGACATTTCCTGAAACAGTGCAACTGCAATCAGGGAAGTTGGCAGTTTCCAGAGTATCCAAAGACCTAACTTATTAATTTGCTGTTGCATCAGGTGTGTCGTTGGGTGCTGAAATACAGGACCAGTAAGAATCCCCTCATTCAGATGACTATCCTAAACCTACTACCCCGGCTTGCTGCCTTTCAACCTCACACTTTCACTGGTAAATTTCCTTGTGAATATATACCAGGCCAGCCTTACTTTCAAAGCAGAGTTTCACTATTTTTCAGTTATCATATATGTTAACAGTTCAGAGACATTCATTTTAATTATTGCTTAAGTTTTCAATTGCATTGTGGTCAGACTATGTAGCCAAGGCCTTTTTTGGCTTCACATTTTGATATATTGATTGGGTTTATATTAAACATTTTTTTTGCCCTCAGATCAGTATTTACAGGACACTATGGGGCACCTGCTGGGCTGCCTGAAAAAAGAGAAGGAGAGAACGGCAGCATTTCAAGCTTTGGGGTTGCTGGTGGTTGCTGTGAGAGCTGAAATTCAGCCCTACCTCAGCAAGATCCTGGAGATCATCAAAGCTGCACTGCCACCTAAAGACTTTGCACACAAGTAAGAACCTGCAAACATTCAAAAAGGAGGGAAGTTTCATTTTTACTATGGTTAAGCAGGTGACTCGTACAACTTTAGGAAACTACTGAAACGGTATGTATGAACGATGTTCAGTAAATATTATTATTATTTTAAATAATTGTTATTATTAAGGTTCCCATAAAAATATTTTTTTTCATTCAAAATTGACATTTTTTTATTGAGGTGTTTATAATTTAGAGTGTGGTGGAAGTTCTCATTCTGTATTTCTTGAAAAAGAAAGTCTGTGAAAAAACAGATTATTTTGTCAACTTTCTTTCCCTGTCTGCTTTTGTCAGTGCAACATTTCAAAGAGCAATGAAACATTTAGTTTATATGTGTTGTGATATTAAATGTGGCTCCTATCCAATCAGATTTGAAAACTATCCAAGTGTTACTACTGTTAATTAAATAGTGATGTGTTTGATTTTCTTCTATTTTTTGCTCTCTGTCCTATGTTTAGGAGGCAGAAGACCATGCAGGTGGATGCTACAGTGTTTACATGTATCAGTATGCTCTCCAGAGCTATGGGGCCCAGCATTCAACAGGATGTCAAAGAACTCCTCGAGCCCATGTTAGCTGTTGGTCTCAGGTAAAGTCCAAATCAAACTGCTTGCAGCTAGTGGTTTATTCTCAGTTTCACCTTTACTGGATTGTAGTGTCTTGAGAGGCAGACTCATAGATCCAAATACAATATACACTAGTCAGTGTTACAGGTAAGAGTAAGATAATTATACACCAGGCACAATAAAAACGGATATATTAGCACAATATTTGTTTTCAAACTAATTCAAAACAGTTAAGTAAGTCAATCATAAGAACAAAATGATTTTTTAAGAGGTACATAAATGCAGTCGATTGTGCACAAACCTTCCACTAGCATTGTAGATTGAAGATTCAGACATGATTTTCTGTAAAATCTTCTAATTGTATTTCTCTGTTCTTCCCAGCCCTGCTCTGACAGCAGTACTCTATGACCTGAGCAGGCAGATCCCACAGCTAAAGAAGGACATTCAGGATGGGCTGCTAAAAATGCTGTCTCTTGTGCTCATGCACAAGCCGCTGCGTCACCCAGGTATGCCCAAGGGCCTGGCATATCAGCTTTCATCACCCAGCCTGACTAATATCCCAGAGGCTAGTGATGTGGGCAGCATCACCTTGGCACTACGTACTCTTGGCAGCTTTGAATTCGAAGGTACACATTTACACACTTTTTTTTTTTTTTGGCTGTAATGAAACACTATGAGCATGGATGAATGAATACACTACATGAGTTTTAAAATCTGAACAAACCCTAGGCATCATACACTTACCAACTCTGATAGTGGATAGTGTCAGATGATAGTGTATTCCAGGTTTAAATTTTTCATTTGCATTTAAAATTCAGACTTAGGTTTCCACAATTTGGACCAGCGATTGAAAAAGCTTGGTCTAAGCTGTTGAGAGGTTCTTAATAATCTAGCAGAGCTGCTTTGATTCAGAACAGAGATATTTTGGGGCTAATCATTTTGAAATCAGTTTTGTAATAAATCACCAGCCAGTGCAAAGACTGTTTAGAACCACCTAAAGACGAATATTATATTGGATTGACTCATTCCAAAATAAAGAGAATTAAAGTAGTCAAGTCGAGATAAAAAGAATGAGGTTTTTACAAGGGGAACCGAATCTCTCTCCATCAAAAGCATCTGGCACAATAACCTCAGCAACATACATTTTAATGATCACTTATTGTGCTCAATGCTGCAAAAGCAAATAGTAAATTAAAGCGTTTAAGTGTATTTGACAGCTGTTATACTTAAGAGATAAAACAAGGGCAGTAAAGTCTTTCTGTCATTTATGCTAAACTTAACATGCTCATGATATTGCCCAAATTGCAATAAGATTCCTTTTTGATGTTTTTGAGAAAATATTAGTTTTTCATAACTATTTGGTTAATTTTTAGGTCACTCATTGACCCAGTTTGTGCGGCATTGTGCTGACCACTTCCTGAACAGCGAGCACAAGGAGATCCGCATGGAGGCAGCACGCACCTGCTCACGTCTGCTCACTCCCTCCATCCACCTGATCAGCGGCCATGGACACGTGGTCAGTCAAACTGCTGTGCAGGTGGTGGCTGACGTTCTCAGCAAGTTACTGGTGGTCGGCATCACTGACCCAGGTGAAGGAGACATCTGCTTTAATCCATGGAAGTTCATAGATTATGTATACGTCACAGATCCCAGGCAGTCGGGAAGACTGTAAGCTGTAGTCTTAATAGTAAATGAGAGACAAAGGTTTTTAGTAATTGCTTTCACATGCCTCTTTGTTGTCTTTTAATATACAGATACATTAGTATTACCAGCGTCACTAAGACACTTAGAATCAAGAAGTGATTTACAAACAGGTTGATGCAAACTGTATTCTTCAATAAAATTTGAAGAAATTACAAGAAATGCATAAATAACAATTCAATTACTGAACACATGAATAAGCTTCTAGATAACAAAAAAATCTTACATTAGTGAAATATATGACATTTAATTAATTTAACTAACCTTGGTAGTAATTGATTGAGAGAGAGAGAGACA
>JAUMHP010000294.1:4314455-4330758 GCA_032361065.1 Enteromius trimaculatus
AAAATACGTTATTCAAAGTCTAATTTAAACATAGAAATAAAAAAATTCTTCAGGAGCACTTTTCATGATAATCAAATACAGATTTTTATTTTAAAATGCTTATGCACTGTATAAATACAGCATGGGGGTGTGAGGGGGTGTTACTGGCACAGTGGTTATTCAGAAGAAGACACTTAATGCCCAAACGTTCACCGACCCCTGTGTTAGCAGTAAGGATTTTATCAGAACCTCATTATAGCAGATGTTTCTTGTTTTCCAAAGCATTTTTTAAAAATACATTTTTCTCTATGCTCTCACCCCAGAACAGTTATCATCTAACTCCAGCGCTGTCTGCTCTCCTCGACTGAGTCCTGACCATTGCCGTATTGTTTACCTGGAGTGTGGCGTCTACGGTCCACACCAGCAGTGCAGCCGGCTATGTATGGTGGGTATTTTCACAATGACAGTGGCGATTTATTTATATAGCACAATTCGTTTCAACTGCTGTCGACCAATGAGCTTTCAGTAAATCAGTAAAAACAGAGAAACCACACAACAAACAAACAATAAATTTATAAATCCTACAAATATCCCATCAGCCAAACGCTTTAGAAAATAAGAAAGTCTTTAGCCTTGTCTTCAAAATAATAACAGAAGAAGCTTGTCTAATGGGAAGCGGTTGGGCGTTCCAAAGCCTGGGGCCAGCCATACAAAAAGCATGATCTCCCTGCACTTCACCTCGACTTAGAAATAACCAAGGTGCTGGTTGGAAGATCGAAGGGATCTACTGGGTTGACACTCAGTCAGTAATTCACATAGATAGGTTGGGGCCTAACCATTTTGGGATTTAAAAACAAGGAGCAAAATTTTAAACTCTGAGCAGGCAACCAATGTGCTCAAGAGAGGAGCCGCAGCATTTAGCACTAAGCTGTAGATAGGAAAGCTGTCTAGCTGATTTATCTGTCAAATTTATTTTGTCTATGGCCAATCCTTAAACAGTTGCAGTAAGTTTAGAATTCATTTACTTAATGTTTTAATACCCAAGAAGACATTTTTAGTGAAAGGGATGAAAGAACTTTTTAAAACAGACTCTAGTATTTCAAAAGAAACTTGATTTGGAGACGCAGGGGCTGTGTATAGTCTAATAAGTGATTTGACTTGAATCAGTAACTCACTGCAGTGACTGTGTATTGTTGGACTTTGCTTGCAGTATGACTGGTACACCAAGCAGTCCAGTGTTGTGGTTGATGTGGTGCAGAGAGCCAGAGAGGGTATGTGCATGCATTCATGAGTTTCGTTTGTTGATAAAGAATTAATAAAAGCTGTTATTCAGATGAAGATCTCTGACCTCTTTAATGTATTTCTGTGTTTGTGTGCCAGATGGTTTTACTGGGATCTACAGCTCAATGCTTTCTCCCCACTGCTGGTCAGCTGACAGTCAGCGCGTGCTTATTTCCTGTGCTCAGAGATGCCGCAAGGTACTGTAACACCTCTCTCACACTAGAGCCGCATTCAGAATCATCAAAATATAGAAATTATACAGCCTTCTCATTGTAACTCATGCTGGGTGAAGTGAAGTGACCTTTTTAAGTTAACAATGTATTATTGTAAAACCTTTTTACTTTCGAAACTCAGGGTAAATTGAATTTATTTTGTCTGCGTGGAAACATGTAAGTGCCACAAAAATGTACACAAGATGTATACGTCTTCTTCATTAGATGCTCTTAATGCATTGCTTTTCCTTCTGGAGCTTCAAGCGTTTGAACCTTCTGTAACAGTTGCGTGTAAAAAAAAAAAAAGATCTCAAAATCATGCAAAATAGTTGGAAAGGTGTCAAATACACAGATATGCTGGAACACCAAATAATGTGTGTGACCTCAAGGATTTTTCTGAAGAACATCAGGTAGTTTAACTGTTCAGGACAAATAAAGGGCTGTCAGCTGTGGATCTTTAGGTAACCACAAAGTATTAAGAGTCAAGGGGATGTAAACTTTTGAACAAGGTCATTTTTATAAATTTTCTCTCGTGGGCTTTTGTGTAAACATCTTTTATGTGAAATATCTTTTTCAGTTCCATACTAAAACAAAAACATGCATTTTGTACAGTGTGTTTCTTCTCTTTTTTTGGTCAAATAATTAACATTTCACAGATTTTGACTTCAACTTTATGCACTGCCCAAAAAGACCATAAACATTTTCGTTCACATCTGCAGTAATAGTGTATTCATAGGCATAAATATCCCCCCTGCAGGAGTCATCTACAGGGGGATTCCCCTTCTGTTTCGCATCTCTTCCTCATACAGTATCTATTTTGGGATGTGAGTGTGTGTTTCTTTATCTTTGTTGGTTAATCAGTTCCTGTCGTTCTTATATTACAGGATTTGCTGGTTGTTGACATTTCAACTGGTGAAGTCACGTCTCTCACCTCCCGTATGTAGAGCGCGCTTCTCTTCATCATGTTACACACTACTGTACTGTATGTCTGTGATCTGACGGGACTCTGTGCTGCTCTAGAGTCAGAGGAGGGAAGCTGGAGTTTGCTGAATATTCACAGAGATCTGATGGTGGTCAGCTGCTCTTCACCAAACTGCCCTCCAGACCTGGTATTCTCACACAGATTCTCCATATCTGTTTATCAATATAACGAATGCATACAATAGCCTTAGTCAGCAACCTTGGTATTTCCAGCATGTTTTGGTCATGCATTGTTATAGTAAGGTAGATGTAATGGGATGATGTGTTCTGCAGCGGGTGGGCTTCCTGCCAGCGAAGGGTTCTGAAAGCAAGGTGTCATGGGTCACGCTGGAGGAGGCGCTGCCTCAGGAGGATATCAGCTGGCAGACATTAGACTTCAGCCCGCCTCCTGAGGGGGACAACAGCCAATACCGTAAGATCTGAGGGACAGTGCACACATGTGCTGATGTTCAGTCAGATTGTGTGTAATTGCATTTAGATTACAGCGTTGCAAAATATTCTGCTGAACTAAAATGCTTCTAAATGAAGTTGATCGGCTGTCCAAAAAAAAATCTGTAGTGCTGCTAGACTAAATATCAGCACTCTTGCAATGCCGTGCATGTTGTCAAATTCACAGTGGTATGTGTGTCTGTATGTTCAAAAGTGTGGACATCTGTCATTTGGCATTTTTCTGTTCTTCATTAGCTGGTTTGGACTTTAATGCGATTCTGCTGAAACCAAAGGAAACGACAGCAGGAAGCAAGCTACCTCTCGTTGTCATTCCACATGGTCTGTTCCTTAGTATCCTTAATAACAATGCAAAACACAATATAATAAATACATGCAGCGTCAGTATGTTGTTGTGCTGATCTGTGTTTTTACTCGGTGTCTGTCAGGCGGCCCTCATTCAGTGCTGGTGTCAGAGTGGATCTTATCCACAGCGGTTCTGTGTAAGATGGGCTTCAGCGTCCTGCTTGGTGAGAAACAGTTATGATATTTTGTGGGAAAACACACACACACACACAATGCAATGATATTTAATCTTCAGATGTTGCCAGGTGTATGACTAGTGTGACATAAGAAGTGTTTTCTGTTGTTGGAGATTTCATTCTGAGAATATCTGTTAGATCCAAATGTTGGTATGTTGTTTTGGGTGTGTGTGTGTGTGTGTGTGTGTTTGGAAATATCTCAGAATCTGGATGTGTTGTGAGACAGTAGATGACATTCACAAAGAGGCAACGAAACATTAACATCTGATATCTCATAACGCCTCATGCTGCAGTATGTGTACAGTGCACAAGGTGTGTGTACTGTACTGTATATCTGTGCAGCTTAATTTCTGTGTGTGTGGTCATTCCTATTCTCAATTAGATTGATTATTAATTATTATTCTTGGTCTGAACATTTCTGAAGCATTGATTTGCTGTATTTCTAATCTAAAAAAAAAAAAAAATCAAATGATAATTCTGTAAAAACCATGTCCACTCTAGCACAACTTTACAAGTTGGTATAGCTGCATAAGCCGCGTGGAGCTCTTTTGTGATCAGGGAAGAAATTCACTGGATAGAGTTCCAACAACTAATTTGCGCACCAACATGGTTAACAAACTATCAATGCATTGTTTTAGATCGAATAACTATAGTACTGTAAAAGATATCCATTCAAACTGAAAGCATTAATCTAGGCTATGTGCTTCCAGTGCAAAATAAAAGCTAGCTGATTTAAGGTATGAAAACGTTAAAAAGTATAATATGTAAATATTATCATTTTATTTTTAAGTGCATTATAAAATGTTCTATATTTATTTAGTGAAACTATACGAGTGACATGACATGGGTGTTCTATAGTCTTTGGTCATGTTTTTCATGTCTTGCCTGTTGCAGTGAACTACAGAGGCTCACTTGGCTTTGGTCAAGATAACATCATCTCCTTACCAGGAAACATCGGTACACAGGATGTGAAAGATGTGCAGGTATACACTACTCCAATCATCATTGGAACCAAATATAGAAGATGTTTACAAATGTATGTTAGGATACAGTACTAGTCGTGATGTTTAGAAGTACATTGAATTTGTTTTTCCATATTTGCAAATTTCTGAAAGCTCTTCTGGAATTTGCAGCATGTTTTTGCGGCACTACAGCATGCATAGTTCTACATATTATCTTGTTGACCTCTTCAACAGTTGGCAGTAGACAGTGTTTTGAAGCAAGGTGACTTTGATGAGCAGAGGATCGCTCTGTCCGGAGGTTCTCACGGTGGATTCCTGGCTTGTCATCTGATTGGACAATATCCTGAGTTTTACAAGGCCTGTGTGGCACGAAATCCTGTCACAAACCTGGCCAGCATGATCGGCTCTACAGACATTCCAGACTGGTAATATGACATTAGCCTTCACTTCCAGTTGATATCAGACTGAACTACTTGAATAGTTTACAGAAACGTTCAATAGTTTCTGTTTGGTGAAATTTCACATCACTTTTTTTATTTTATTCTTTTTTTTTTTGTTGTGAAAAATGATTCTAATAGTTTTTTGGTAACACTTTATTTTGGTGGATCCACAACATACTCTCAGAATATGTCAACTTATTCTACTAACCCTAAACCTACACTAGCCAATGGAGCCAATGGTTCCTATAAGAAAAAAATAATTTTGACATTTTAATCGCACTTTCATGTGTTTATGTGTAGTCCTGTATTTATCAACATTTTAATCCATCTTGTAGATTAACTAGCCCACATGTTGGTTTTTGTTTTTTGGTTTTTTTTAATGTCAATCCAAAACATTTTCAATACACAAATATCAATGAAAGAATTTAATTTCACTATTTACAGGGTAAATTTAATTTAAGGGAATTTATGGACATTTTAAAGAGCTGCACAAGTAAATCTTATAAAAAGGTAATTTTTAGCTTTTAAACCGTTAATGAAAAGGGACAAGTCAAACATATTATATTCATTTAAAGCATAAATACTAGGGAGGTAGCGGTATTGTAAATACCGTCGTACCGCAATACCAAATTTTTTCTATACTACCGTGGTCGCATGACTCGATAAAACGAAAGGTCTTCTGAAGAAAGTTTGCTCAACAACAACACGTCAAATTAGTATTGATTATAAAAATTTTTAACAATTTTGCCTATATCCACACAGCTGCCAGCATTACCTGTTGAAGTTTGTTCAGGTTGTGTATGAAATAATAGACACTGCTTTTGTTCCTTTGGCTTTGCACGTCTTGGTCATTTTCATCTCTCTCGTGCAGCTCAGTTGTGTTTAGCCGGCATTTCGGCAGAGATGAGGACTGTTTGAAACTTATTTTCATTAAAACTTTGATGTGCATCGTCTCAGTTTAGTTTGTGAACTCAAAACAATCATAACACGTATATATACATACAAATATACATAGTTGCCAGTGGTGACCTCAGCAAAAATTTAACTTGCATTAATACTTTTGAGAAAAAACAGCAAATAGTGTAATGATGTATAAATACTTTTTTTTTCCCTTGATATATTACTTTTTTGAGGGGTATGCTTGATGTAACATGCATAAAATGTATGAAAAGTTGTTTAATATAACTTCTTTCTGTCGATTTGTGGGTCATGTACTGTGATATTTAGCTGATGGCTTTGAGTGTGCTTGTGTTCAGGTGTATGGTGGAAGCAGGATATGAATATAACACAGATATTCATCTTGAACCTGCTATTCTGGAACAGATGTTAAACAAGTCACCAATAAAACATGTCAGCAAGGTGAGCAGATGCTATTCTGGTGCATTATTTACTCTTTTATGTTTAATTTGTAACACATGGGATTGTGTTTGTTCCTCAGGTAAAAACTCCAGTACTTCTGATGTTGGGGGAAGATGACAAGCGTGTTCCCAACAAGCAGGGTATTGAATACTACAGAGCCCTGAAGGCATTGCAGGTACCAGTGAGGTAGGTACAATAACACTGACACTTTATAGATGGGCTTCCTTCGATGAAACATTTCTCTGCTCTGGAAAACTGGTTCACTAGTGTATCCATGTGTCTGCAGATTGTTGTGGTACCCCGGCAATAATCACTCTTTGACCAAAGTTGACGCAGAATCAGATGGGTTCATGAACGCTGCTCTCTGGATTATCCAGCATCTTTCTCTGTGATTTCACCTCCTCTCCAAAAATCATAACCAGCTTTTATTAAACACTTTATCACTTATTTTTAGCATTTCTTTCATAGATACCAGCTCTGTGCTTGTCATATTGAGGCATTAGCTTGGTGGTTTCCCTTCAGACAAAGTCCAAATCTGTGCCACACTGATCCAAAAAACACTTAAAGAGGTTCACAGGCATATTGTGATGTTAATGTGATATTTAATGAAATGGAATTACACCAAACGACTTCTTATCTGAAAAAGCTTCTAACTGTTTTTACTCTACTGATTGTTTTAGTTTTCAGTTATTGGCAAATTGTATTTTGTGCCAAACACCATGCTGCACTTTCAGTGTAGCTACTTTGGTTTTCTGACGGTCTTCTGCTTTTGTGATATGGTTACTTTCTGGGATATGTACTAAAAAACTTTCTTTTCAATAAAATGTGACTTTCTGTAAGGCTGAAGAGAGTAGCTTTCTTTCTTTAAAGCTGATTTCAAACTTGTGAACAGAGGATGGAGGTTAAGACCACATACTTGCGTTATTTAGTTCTAAACTGGTATCTGCTCCATCAGGATCATGTGTCTCTACAACTGAAATGCTGTAATTATGCTGTAGTTAATTTGGTTCTGTGCAAAAGAGAAAAAATGTAGTCTGGACTAAAGCCCTGACAGCCCAGTGCTATCCACTCCTCGAACCGGCTTTTCATTTCATCCATTTCTCTTTTTTCAGTAACTGATCTTTCTCCAAAAATAGCTATTTTTATCACCAGTTCTGAACATCTGTTCCCCAACTCTGTGTGTGTGGGTGATTGACTTTCACATTCTGCAGACTTTTCTTTCACTTCCATGAAAAGGTGCACGTTGTTAATATAAATACCTAGACCTAGCATTTTATTTAGTTTCTTTGCTTTCCCTTGTGAATGTGAAAGATACATAGCATTGTGGAGTTTTGGACTGCAAACCTTTGGTAAGTGCTTCTTTTTAGTGTGTTTGAAATGATGGGACAGTGTAAAATGATCTACAGCATTACATATTCAATACTATTTATATTAATAATAGAAAATATTGGAAATCCAGTATATTTGCAATTATGCAATATAATGTGTATATAATTGTATTGTCTTATTATTGACCAACACTCCAAGCCGTGTAATGTGCTTTGCAGTTCTGAGAGGTTTGTGAATTTGGCATATTAACCGAAGTACAGTAAATGCCATGTAACTTTCATAGCTGATTGTTTTTCTGATGTTTTTGTTCTCTTGTCTCTAGGCCATGTTTGGACACATGTTGTATCTGATTCTCATACTGAATCAGTTTGATCTCTTGGCAACTTTACATCCTGAATTCTATCCATGTGAAATTCACACTACCAAGGATGGACTCATAAATGTGGACTGCCAGCGCAGACGTCTTGCTAACATCCCTAAATTCACATCCCTCTCTGTTATATCACTCAACTTAAATGAAAACCATATACACCACATTAAAGGTGCCACGTTTTCTGGATTAACCAATCTCAAGCATCTCAGCTTGATGTGGAACTGTGTACCAGATCATTTTAAGGAACAGAGATGGCCTTCATGCAGCCTGAAAATTGACCCTAATGCCTTTAGCGGACTTAAAAACCTAACTTCCCTGCAGTTAGCAGGGAACAGCCTGAAGACCATTCCTCCTCTACCAAAGCAGCTTGAGATTCTGGGACTGGAGTTTAATCAGATCTTTAATATTGTCAAGCCTTTGGGTACACCTCTACTAAAACAACTACTACTGAACAAAAATTGTTTCTACGCCAACCCATGCTATCAGTCTTACTTCATTGACCCGCGTGTGTTTCAAGATCTCCCTGAGCTTTTGAACCTTACGCTTAGTTACAACAATGTGACCATTGTTCCCCCAGATCTTCCGCTTTCACTAGAAAGCCTAGATCTGGGTGAGAACAAGATCACACACATCAGAAAAGAGTCCTTTGCAAATCTTAAAAATCTGAGACACCTTAACCTAGGGTGGAATTGCCAAAGGTGTGACCATGCTTCTGAGCCCTGTTTCCCATGTCCAAACAACCAGTCTCTGAATCTGCACCATGATGCATTTTTGGATCAAACGGACTCTCTTATTAGTCTAAGCCTGCGAGGCAATTCACTGCATACAATTCCTCAGCATCTCTTTGTGCGACTCCACAAGCTCCAAGAGTTAGATTTATCAGACAACTTTTTAGCCTACGCCATCCAGAATGGCACCTTTTATGAAGAGCTCCGTAATGTTGTGTCCCTCAGGCTTCTCTACAACTATGAACCCCAGAAATCCTTTTCTGAACTGATTCTCTCGCCATCCATAGAGAAAATGATGGCTCTAAGAGAGTTGTACCTAAGTGGATTATTCTTCAGAGTACTGTCAAACCACAGCCTTGAACCTCTGCTCAAACTGCCAAGGCTTGAGTCCCTGGAGCTGCGCATGAACTTCATCTGCTCTGTTAGCATGGATGCTATAAGTCAGCTGAGAACATTAAGGTGGGTGGGCCTTTCCCAAAACATGCTTGCCTTCAGTTCATGCTTTTCAACCTGCACTGCTGAAGGCATTCCAATCAACTACCAAACCCTTGAAAAACATGACGATGGACAGCTCAGCTTGCATACTCAAAACGTTTTCCTGCAGAGCTCAGAGCTGAACACTATGCAGGACTCTGGAGAAGATCACTGTTTTTTTTATTATTCTATATGGCATTTCCAAAAGCAGATCTGCTCTAAAAACCTGTTTTTTGACCTCTCTCAAAACAACATCCCTTGGCTGAATTCAAGTACTTTTACAGGCATGGAAAAAGTGGTTTGCATAGATCTGTCCTACAACTACATAAGTCAAACTTTAAATGGAGGGCAGTTCACGCATCTAAGCAAATTAGCCTACCTTAATATGGCTCACAATCGCATTGACCTGTACTCTGACAAGGCCTTCCAGGAGATAAGTGGCACACTAAAAGCTCTTGACCTCAGCTACAACGAATTCCACTTTGTAATGAAGGGTATGGGACATCGCTTCACTTTTCTTTCACACTTATCGTCTCTTAAAATACTGAGTCTAGCAAACAATCACATTGGTCTCAGAATCTCTAACATTCTTACCAGTACTTCTTTGAAGTTTCTCGATTTCTCTGGAAATCGTTTGGACATAATGTGGGATTCTAGGCGTAACCAATACCTACATTTCTTTCAGGGTCTTACTAACCTTACACACTTAGACATTTCTGAAAATCAGCTTAGATCATTCCCCCCAGAGGTAATCGTAAACTTGCCTCCGAGCCTCCAGATGTTGAGAATGGTCTCCAATGTGCTGACTTATTTCCCTTGGGCCAACATCTCCGTTCTCGAGCAGCTGTGCCACCTGAACCTTAGTTCAAACAAGCTCTCATTCTTACCTAATATGCATTTTGGGCTCCGTCTTGTAAGCCTAGACTTAAGTCACAATCAACTAGTTGTGATCCCCAAGGCTTTCCTTAGTCAGGCAGTAAACCTAAAAAACCTAATGCTTAACCACAACCAGCTGAAGATACTTGATGTGCAGGCTCTTCCCTTGTCATTCCATACAGGTTATACTTTCTGTCCTGCTGGGCCGCATAAAAATAAGTCCTCCTGCAAACTAGTGCTGCATGCCAATCCTTTTACTTGTAGTTGCGTTATCTCTGGCTTTGCCAGATTTCTCAGAGAAACTAGTTTGGATATCCCACACCTCACCACAGAGGTTCACTGTGGTTATCCAGAGTCATTGGCTGGTGTGAATGTCCTCTCGATAGATCTTCACTCATGCCAGGAGATATTTGGGGGTGTTGCTTTCCTCTGTACTTTATGGTTGACATTGGTAGCTACCAGCGTTCCCCTCCTGAAGCATCTCTACGGTTGGGACCTGTGGTACTGCATTCAGATTTTATGGACAGGACACAAGGGACACACTCCAGTTAATGGCGGCAACATGACGGATAACCAGTACGACGCGTTTGTGGTCTTTGATACAAGTAACAAGGCAGTCAGGGATTGGATCTACAAGGAAATGGTTGTGAGATTGGAGAACAGAGGGAGATGGCGCTTTCGTCTTTGTTTAGAGGAACGCGACTGGTTGCCTGGAGTATCATGCATAGAGAATCTCCACATGGCTGTCTACAACAGCAGAAAGACAGTGTTTGTGTTGACTAGCCCTAGTGGCTGTTCCCACGAAAGTGGGGTCGTCCGACAAGCCTTCCTCCTTGTTCAACAACGTCTCCTTGATGAAAAAGTGGACGTTGCAGTTCTTGTTTTGCTGGACTTTCTCTTTCCAAAATTCAAATACCTTCAGATGAGAAAACGGCTCTGCAAAAAATCAGTTCTGTCCTGGCCCAAGAACCCACGAGTGCAGCCGCTCTTCTGGAATAATTTACGTGTGGCTCTCGTCTCTGACAATGTTAGAGACTACAACAAGAATGTCACCGAGAGCTTCTTTTAAAAAGGATATGGTGTTATCTTTCATGTAATCCGGTTGTTTTACGTTTTTGTTTGTTAATTTGTTAGAAAGTATGATTTTATAATAGGGCCAGTGGAAGTATTGAGAATACTTAAAGATGTTGAAATACAGAAATCTTAGCACCCTCTGGCAAAAAAAAAATTAAAGTATGGACTGTTATATCTAAATAAGTATGTTATAAGTAAATGATGTATGGCAGAGATTAAACTATTTATTAATATATTTTAAGGTTAAGTTCATTTATGGGTTAGCTGCCATGGACTTCCTTTTATATGGCACTGCTGTGAGAATATGATGTGAGACAAACAAGACAAGTTTGTGTACTAACTGCAAGCGGAGGGAATGTGTTATGTTGTGTGTGCGTGTGTGAGAGAGAGAGGAACTAATGCATCTGTTGGACCACATGCCACACATTCTTCCTAATTTAAGCATTTGTACACTTTCAGATTCATGCAATTACGTCAAAAAATATTGCCACAGTTTCTAGAGCTTAGAACTCATAAGAAAGCTTCTAAAAATAAATGAAGCCATAAAATGCAGTTTTTGTTGTAATTGTTTATTCAGTTTATTCATGTTATCTACAAAAATCTGTGTGTTTTTTTGTGTTGAATGATTTATTATAACTTTTGTCATTTATTTCAACTATGATTCTGTCTAGTTCACACATTGTGAAGTTTTTTGTTCATCTTAAGACACCACAGTAAATCTGAGCCATTGGAGGAACAGCTGCTTGTCATAAACAGCTGCAGGAGGTCTGAGGAAAACAATGACATGTTTGTTTTGACATCTTCAGTTCCATTCATTTTCTAATTTTCTTTTATTTAATAGTAATACCTTTTTCATCATCATAATGAAACTGCATTACAAATATACACCCCATTTTAGTGGTATTTAAATTGTATATTGTTGTCTTGAACATTCTTCTGGTTCCTGCAGATCCTGTATGAAGCAGCGTGTGACCTTATTCACTGAAGTGTTTCTGGCACAGCTCTCTGTAATTTACTGCAGTCTATCACACCGATAAACAATAAAATGTGTAATACTGAATCTCCAGTATAATTTGAAAACAACAGCAACCAAAAAATAGAATTTGAATACTTTTTTCTTTCTTAAAATATAAAAACATTTAACCGTTAAACATTTAACTGTGATGAGTAACACTGTTGTAAGATATAAGAGCAAGTATCTTTCATACTAATACAGCTTTCTCTGTTAAATGGATAAAAAAACAATAATTTAAAAGAAAGTAAGTCAGGCCTGTCATTGATGCTCATCATTTATTAATTACACTATTATTATTAAATGTTTCACAGAAACATCCTAAAATTGATCATACTCTTGAATATGCGTTTGTCTCTCTTAGATGTGAAATCTATAAACCGCGAATAATCTTGAATTTGTGCGCAAATGAATGATAATCAATGATAATTATAATCAAACCAATCATCATCATTTATAGCGGCGAGCTACAAGAACAGCTTGTATTTTTTCAAAAACCTGCAACAATCAGACAATAAAACCATGCCCCCCTATTCAAGATGTAATATAATTCTCACATGCACCCAGAATGTTTCTGATATGTTTTAACTCTAAATACACCACAGCTCATTTTGAGTGGAAGCAGAAACACACTTTCGTGTAGTTTTCGTGAATGCCTCTTTAAATGCAAATAAGCATAAAATCAGTGGTCATGAAATCTTTCGAGAGGCTGCTTCTGGCCTACTTGAGGGACTTTACCGGACCCCTGCTGGGCCCCTTGCAGTTTTCTTACGGAGCAAACATGTTTGTGGGATTGCACTACGTCCTCCCAACATCTGGACAAACCAGAGACTCTGCTTAGCTCTGCTTTCAACACTATTATCCCGGATACCCCTCAGAATAAACCCAGTACCCACCTTCACCTCTCAGTGGATCAACAGCTTCCAAACTCACATCCTACAGCATCAACACTGGAGCTGGGTGTGTTCTTCCCCCACTGCTTTTCTCCCTCTACACAAATGCAAAAGTATTTGGCTGTGTGGTGATCACTGCTCTTTGTGTGCTGCTTGATATCCTATTAGTAGAGGCTAAACAAAGTTTCCTCAAACTTGTTTGTAAAAGAGATAATTCCCACTTTATAAAAGAGCTAATTATATGAACCATAATTACATGCTGCTAGATGCTGAACTACATCACCCAGTGGCAATCAATAAATCAATCAATAAAAACATGTTTCTCTAGGTATCCATTAAAAAATGATTCGTATTTTCTGGCTAACTATTTTCTTCTCAGGCACACGCCCCTGACCAGACCAGTCTCAAGACTAGATGATGTGTGTGAAAAACAGGAGCACGATATTTTGAGTCTGTAGAACCTGTTGACAATTTGGCTGTAAAATCAATTTTATTCATTGTTTCTTTTATGCTATTCTGTATGTCTCAAACGCCAAAGCAATGCATACAGGTCTGCAGGTAAGGGCTTGCTGACAGATCGTCTTGCTGTGGGGAAAACACCTCACATGAATTATTGATATTGGCTGCCTGAGGGAGTGTTTACTAGCCTGCTGTGTCATTATGAGAGAGATCACATTTTAGACGAAGGAAGCCATACAGTTAAATAGGCAAAAGAAAATTAAATGAATAAAAGATAGATACACAGTCCTGCAGCACAATTGTTCACTTATGACATGGATAGAAGAAAACCTAAGCAGAGAGAAGGGATGAACTAACGTTTACATGTAGCTTAGCTGTCAGAACATCACAAAAGAGGACGTTTTCTTTAGGTCAGTGTAAGAAAGCGACAGAAGGACAGAGATACTGCGCTGGCATGAGAGAATGACGAGTCGACATCCATGTTTCTATCGAGTTCCTCCACAGGAGTTACACAGGAGAAACCAGATAACAGAAGCCACCCAGACTAAAGTCCTCAACACCGTCATCAGCGTGAAGGTGAGAGCTTTAATGTTGATCCTGCAAACATAGAAACTTATGTCAGATCATACAAAGATGCAATGCATATTGCCATTTTTATAGCATGCAAAATACCCAGATACCACAAGTCTTTGTGTGTGTGTGACTCTCAAAGGTCACTTTTGCTTCATGTTCATTCATGTTTTATTAGTGATTATAATGCATTTTTATTTACATTTCTTTGTTCAAAGTATATCTTAAAACAGTACCATTAAGTTTTAAAGAAAATGCTGATTCAACTCAGGAACCTGCGGGGAGTTCATACAACAAAATTCAATGCAAAAAATAGCTCACAAGACAATACAAATATTCTGAGTAAAGGAATGCATAGAGTCTAGTAGTGACCACTAGAGGGTGCCAAAAAACGGTACAAAAAAAAGCTCACAAGAACTATATTGTGTAAAGGTAAAAAAATGCTATAAATACTGTTCAGTTTTTTTTGCACAGACCGATTGTTTCGTGTATCGTCACGAGCCGTAGGGTTTAGTTTCATCTGTGTATGTTTTCTGTTGACTCTCAGAGCTTTGGAAGCCCTTTGGTTGCTATTAACTTCCATTATATGACTGACAGACTACAACGGTTTGAGTTAAAAATCTTCGTTTGAGTTCTTCTGAAGAATCAAAGTCACATCTTGGATGCCCTGGGGGTCAGCAGATAAACATTTTCATTTTTGGGTGAACTATCCCTTTAATGCAAGTTTTATGTAGTTTTAACTTCAGTTAGTTGTACTGGTGACATCTGTTGGGAGGTTGTATGCATTAGTAACTCTACAGCTGTTTGTGACACACACGTCTAGACACTCTGGGAGGAAGAGCAGTGTGCGCACAGACAAATCAGTCATGACACTGATCTGTAAATCGCTCGGCTCATTATTTCTGCAGCTGAACTTCTTCTAACACGCTGCTTTTATTGCAAACAGTGAGATTTATGCTGTATTTGTGTGGTTAGGTAAGCAACATCTTTTTATGATTATCCCTTTGAACGCAATTTGATGTATGTCGTATGTATTCTTAAAGTGTGCTGATATATACGTCATGCCATGCGTTTCAGAGAACATCACCAGCCTTGTGTTACGAGCCTGATTTCATATGGAAGGTACAGTACTCACATAACACTTCCTGTTAAGTGTATAGAATGGCTCGGCTTATAAATAATAATGTTTTGTAATTATTATTATTTATTTATTTTTTTGCATTTTTATAAAGGCTAATTTAAATAGTTAAGGCTGATTCTCCAAGTTTCCTAAACTGTCTGCTTGTGGTTTTCTCTTATAATTATTATAGAGCATCAGTCTGATAAGAAATAAGCAAGAGGTGTGTGATTCTGAAAACATGTCACAGAAAATATGTAATTTGTCTCTTTGTGGTAATGAACCCTACGTTCATAGCAATGGAATTCTAATGGAGGAATTTATTAGAAATAGAAAAAAGTATTTTCTGTCACTTTTTCAAAAGAAATACTTAGTATGTGAAATGTTTTGATTCATCTCATGCCACAGCCATGTAAAAACAGCAATGTTCACATACACAGTGCCCTTCACTAATCTTGGCACCCTTGGTAAATCTGAGCAAAGGTGGCTGTCATATAATTGTCACGGTCCGTGGGAAGCAAGAAGGCAAACTCGAGAATCCAGCAATAACAATCCTTTTAATAATCCACAGGAACTGGAAACAAACAGGCAGAGTACCACACGAACCACAATACAACATTAATGATCGAATAACAAGAACTAAACTGAACGCAACTTATAAAGGGTAGACAAAGACGTTAATTAATAAGACACACCTGAACAAACTCACATAATTAGACAGAGACAGAAACTGGGTCACACGGAGCACATGGGGAAAAACGACAACAAACACTGTGCAGGGGCGTTACAGTAATAAATAAATCTGCATTGTTACTTCGTTCAAAAAAATTCAACAGTTCTAACCTATCATTGAAGGAAAATAACGGAAAATAAGGAGACATTCTTGTGATGAAATAAATGTTTTTCTCCAATACTTGTTGGTCACAATTATTGGCACCCCTGGAATTTTTTATGAGCAAAAAATATCTCTGAATATATTCCCATTCATATCCACAGTTTTGAGCACTCCAGGGTGATTATGAACATGAAAATATCCAGCCATGGCTTCCTGTTTCACAGAAATATATATAGGAGGGAAAACAAAGCCCAAAATCCGTTCATCATCAACACAATGAGAAAAAACTAAGAATATATTTATAAGTCTCAGGGTCAGAAAACCTTTAAAATAATAGTCAAACAGCCCCTACATCAGCACATGTTGTTCAGGAGGGTTTAA
>JAUMHP010000294.1:4337810-4350579 GCA_032361065.1 Enteromius trimaculatus
GCCTGTTTGTACAAGGTCCTGTCCCCATTCCTGTGAGCATCTACTTTGGCCTGACAGAGCTGGCTGAGTTTTGCAGTGAACCATGGTTTGTCATTGTTATAGCTTAAACGAGTCCTGGTAGGAATGCACATCTCCCGATATATGATGTTACAGTCTCTGTGAGCTCCTCCACTTCTTTGGCAGTAGCTTCAAAACAGATAAACCAAACAGTGATCGGAAAGTCCCAAAGCTGTTCGTTGGACAGGGTGATAGGCATCCTTTATTGCAGTGTAACATTGATTCAGTATATTAGTGTCTCTGGTTGGACATGGGACAATGCTATCTGTATTTTGGCAGTTCACGTGAGAGATTTGCTATATTAAAGTCCCCAAGAATTATTAAAACAGAGCTTGTACAGACTGCTTAAGATAATATATAGATAATATATAGATCTTTCACTTATCTTTATCTGTTAGGAATCAGTGTTCCTCATCACCGGATGTTGCTATTTAAGGATCTTATCCTGCTGGGCTATATCATGTCATACAGTATGAATCTGAAGCAGCCTTAAGCAACAGCATGAAACAGATGTATCTTCTGTTTCAGGACTACATGATTTGGAGCATCCAGATGTTTTATTAGCGAATGAATGGTACAGTATCTTAAAATGTCTTTATAGTATCTTTTTGTCTACGGAATGTGTTTGATGTTTGAATGTGTGTGACAGATTCGTTTGACTTTTCAGGACATACTGTAACACAGAGGAACATCCAGAACACAATTTCCTATCTCAGATTGATGCCATCAAGCTGTATTTCAATGGGGAACCACATCTAAAGTGTACGTTAAAGGCTTATCAATGATAACATTTGCTGTGGGGGAGAGGGGGGAGGGGAGGGAGGAAGGAAATGATTTTGTTTGCATCTTGGTTGTTTTGGTAGGTGATAAGGATCTGATCCAGGAAGTTCTATTTGATGCTGTGATCACAGCACCATTGGAAGCATACTGGACCAGTCTTGCTCTCAATAAATCAGAGTAAGAGCAGCACATATTTTCTTAATACATTTGTATAGTGCATCACAGCTATCACAAAAATGTCTTTTAAATCTTTCATCACATGTTGCTTGGCAACTTTTCTTAGCAGATACATATCCAAGCAGCTACTGTTTTATTTCCAGTAGCCTTTGCTCTGCCTTTCGTAAAATCTTGCCAGTATAATGTAAATTCCCCATTTGTAAAATATATAAAGAGGTCAAATGTGTTATCTTTTCTTGTTGACTTTAACAGTATTATTTTCATTCCAGAGTTTCTTATACACTACAGTGCATTTTTCATTATGTGTTTCTGTGGTTCTCTTTGTTCTGGTAGGAACTCTGATAAAGGGGTGGAGATAGCTTACCTCGGCACTCGAACTGGACTATCACGCATCAACCTTTTTGTGATGCCAGACCAACTGACCAATCAGTTAGCAATTTATATCTTCCATGACAGAGCTCTTTATTTCAGTCTAAACGCAGTAGAGCAATAATACAACTAACTATGTGTATTAAATGTTTTGCAAGAGACCATCTTTTTCTTGGTATTAAAATGTGAGGCCATTTGTAAATTCTATGGGGCTATTTTTAGCTGTTTTGCTGCTTGGTATTGAAAATCGGTGTGTCTTATTTTTATGTGTTATCTTAATTATAAACACACTGGTTTGTGCACTTTTATCATTTACTGCACATTGATATTCTCCTCATTATTTACATAGAGCGTCTAATGAACCAGAAGCCTCACCCATGGGCTTACTTTTAGGTTGAAGAAAAAGGTGGATAAATGCTAGTGTTGGTGGAGTTACAAATGGAAAGCAACAATACTGCTAGCTAGACTCAATTTCTTTTGCCTCTGCTGAACAAGCCCCTGATTTCTAATGGATCGGTTTAATCCTAAACAGTCCTCTCTTTTATATATAATGTTGGTATAAATTAGAAATGCATAATATTTCATGAACAAATAAGTCAGTATAAATACTGTATACATCTGTCTAAAAAAAATAAATTGATGAGTATGTACACTTTCTTGAACTGAGGTCAACACCACATTAAAGAGCATCAAATGCAAATAAAGAGGGGTCTGATGCACAACAGTCCCTGGTGAAAGTACTGGAAGCTAAGGATAGGCTGAAGGGAACTGAAAATTGAACTGAAGCGTTGTACCTTCTAACATAAGATATGTACATCTAAGATGAGTCCGTCCAAAGACAAAATTTGGTGTTGAATGTTTTTTAGTGATCTGGGGGATAATATTGAATAGATATGTCAACAGTGTACTTGCTTGTCTGTGAACGTTTTTAGTAATAGTAGTAGTAGTAGTATTGTAGCTAGACAAATATATGCCATAGTAGCTTCCCCAACACTGGCTAGAAAACTAATTGATGTTTTGAGAAATTTGTGTCACAAGGACACTACAATATAGTAAGTGTTAACCAAATGTAAACCTAGATTTAGAATGTCAAATATTATCTTTATTTCAATTGTGTAAAAGCTTGTAATAATGCGTATTGTTTGTGGTGTGTGTTGTTAAGAGACTTCCTGACTGGAGAGGATAAGGAGGTGGTGTTCAGTGCTGATCATTTTCCTCTGTGGTACAAACGGGCTGCTGAACAGGTGCCAGGAACCTTTATCTACTCCCTTCCTTTCGGCGCAGGTGATTATGCACACACACAAAATAGACAGTTTCATTAGTCATCTACTCTTGCATTGCACCATGATTGAACCAAGCACAATGCATAGAGTCATTTCTTTGTACAGTATACGCTGGTTGTGAACCTGCTCTGACACAAGCACATGACATTTACCATGATATGACACAGTCAAAAGATACTTGTTGTTTAATGGAATAGTTGACAAAAATAGCCCTTCTTTTGGAACTCACTGTTGCTGGTGTGTTCTGGTAAAGAATAACACAGATTTGCATTGAAAAGATGCAAACATGCAGCCTTTTTTAAACACATGATGTGTGATGTGCTTGAAAAGACAGTAGAAACCGGATAATAAATCATGTTCTCAAAACTGTTTTGAATAAGAGACTACAGTAGTTCAGACCCCTGTGTAAAAAACATTTACAACAGAACAGAAAAGCCAAAGACAGATATTGTAGGATTCATGTGAATCCTATTCTAAGAGACAAGGAAAATAAAACAAGGCAGTGTTCAAAGCCGGAAAGAACTGTAATTAATATTTACTGAAAATATAAAAACATGATTTTACAGTCAACTAAAAGTGGAGTTTAGGTACTGGGAATGATCTACAGGTATTGGTAAACATAAGTGAGGGATGAGAGGAGTTTTTATCAGTATGTCACAGTAAATGTACTATTAACCCTTTATAGGGCAAGGAACTATATTTGGTAACTTAATCGATCATTCATTAGAGCGGGCTCGTGCCTTTCCGTGAGCTCGTGTAAGCGCGTGGATTTCTTCCAGCCAATCAGCAGAAATCAGTCTACGTCACAGATGGCAACGCCGTGGCATTTGACCAATTAGAGTTGCCCGGGGCGTTTCAAACATCAGCGTACTTCCGGAGTTTAAAAAGTATGCGTTTACGCTCATACCTACTCTCACAAAAATATAAATAGCATCGAAACGAACAATGCAAAGTTAACGAAACTCATGCATCATATGGGTGAATAGTTGTGTTAAATGTTGAGATCGGTGTTGTTTGCATAACATTTCTAAAAATTATTGATTGCTGTGACATGAAAAATGGTGTGATCAAATTTGATCATACACCCCATTCAGGGGACTGCCTGAATGTCTATATTTAGACATACGCCCGATGGAGGATTGTTTTTATGTATATACAAATAATGCATTAAATGTAGGAAAATAGTAAGTAATGTTGAGACAGGTTTGTATAACATTATGCAGTGATTCAGTGGGAGATTTATTGAAATGATCAAG
The DNA here is from genome assembly GCA_032361065.1 of Enteromius trimaculatus. Classification (NCBI taxonomy): domain Eukaryota; kingdom Metazoa; phylum Chordata; class Actinopteri; order Cypriniformes; family Cyprinidae; genus Enteromius; species Enteromius trimaculatus. The sequence goes on from JAUMHP010000294.1 coordinate 4,341,733, forward strand.
CCATAAGTAGTGAAATATAATGTTTAACTTAATAGATTTTATTCATTTATTACTTTTAACCCAGTTTATATTACTATGGCATACATTGGTGATTATTTTTACTGTAAGCCTTATTACTGCTAAGATAAGTGGTACCACCTAGACTAGTGTGCTATTTTAACTTGTTATTATATATTTACATATTTGTCAGTATTCTTCGTTCTTAGTAGATCTAAACTTTACATTTTTGTATATATCCAGCTTTTGGAAAACAAGAGTCTATGGAACATTAAAAAAAGATTAATAAATTAGAAAAAATGTATGTACATTTTATGTATTTATCTGTATTTTATGTGTATTTTTAACATTGTAAATATATGCCCTTTTTGGGAAAAAAGATGACCATAGACTGGCAAGGAACCATATATGGTAATTTCATTGACCTAGATTTACAACATAAAATTGTAAATATTTTTATAAAGTCACAAAAGCTTAAAAGTCTTGTTATAGCCTCCAACTAAATTACAGGGTTGAAATTACAAATTTCCAATTATTTCAGTGATGCCCTATAAAGGGTTAAACTAAATTTTTAAGCATGCTGACCTATTTTGAACCCCGCAACAATCATAGACAACAAGTGCCATGCCCTAGGTCAGGGTTCTATAACTCATATATATTCAGGAAGACTAAAAAAGAAGATTGATGTTAACAGTAATCCACAAATGACATCAATAATACTGACTACTCTTTAAATACTAAAGCAAGTTAAGCTAATGAACGAAACACACCTGAACTAGACAGAAAACGTCTCAGGTTACAAAGGTGGGGTCTCGAGGTGGGAAGGAGCCACCGAAAGAGCTTGAAGGTCACCAACTCTCCTCAGAGAATACAGTGCAAGCAGAATAGTAGTTTTGATAGTCAACATATGATCTGAGATCTCCTGAGATGGGTTCGAAGGGCGGCCCGCAGAGTGCTTGCAAAACCCCAGCCAAGTCCCAAGCTGGAACTCTTGGACGTGCTGGAGGCCTTCACCTCAGTGCACCTTTGAGGAAACGTATAACAAGGGGGTCTTTCCCCACTGTGTGTCCACCCACTGAGGCGTGGTAAGCCGAAATCGTCGCCACATAGACCTTCAGTGTCTATACATGCGTTCTTCCATTCCACAGACACCTCCGTAGAAATCAGTTGACATATGAAAGAGCCGGACTGAATATGGTTTATTCCACCTCAGTGTGGAGATCGGGAAAAAATGCAAGGCTCATTTTTGAAGGTGGTGGCCGAGACCGCAGATAACGTTCGTCCAGCTTGCTAGTGCGCGGCTCGGCTTTGACCTCATCTGGCCACTCTAGTTTCAGTTTGGCAACGGCCCGGGTCACCACCTCCAATAACTCCTTGTACTGGGGCGACGAGGAAGCCGCAGCCTCCTCGGCATGTGCATCTCCTCATCCGCAGATCCGCGCCACCCTGAGAGCGGGAAGTGAACTCTTCGAATGTTCCTTGCCTGTTTGATTATGTCAAATTGATCTTTATCTCACATCTGTACATGTACAAACTACTACTACATTTACTGTAAACATTACTCTGTTGTAAAGCTGCTTTGCAATGATATGTATCATGAAAAGCGCTATACAAATAAATTTGAATTGAATTGAAGTATCCGCACCGCGTGCTTCCTCACTCTCTCGGGCAGCGCCGGACCTCACTTAGGAGGGCGGAGCGGAGGACTCGTCCGAATCCTCCATGTCAGCGAGGTCCCGCTGCGATCCCCACGAGCGCTTTTTCTGCTTGGCCTTGGCCCGAGCCGATCCATTGACTGGCAAAAAAGCTACAGTAAATTTCTGATTACACACACGATTCAGAGCTGTCAAGCTGAGGGTGTTCCCCATAGCATCTGCTGGACGTAGCTCGAGTTCCTGAAGAGGAAGTAACAACATTATAAAACAGGTCCATACTGTAGGTCTGACAAAGCCGTTCTAGGCAGATGTTGTACACTACTGTTATTAATGACAAATGCGTAAGTGTGGAAGAGAGCCAGCACAACCAAATGCTAGTCACAAATTAGCAGCTTAAAACAAGGATTTCTAAAAAATGTCTGAGGATTTCAATATAAGGCAAGAGGAGACTGGTTTTCCTTCGCTGAGGGAAGGAACTTTGCTTGCTTTGCTCCAGCAAACAAACTTGGATAAGTGTAGAATATCCAACAGACACATGCACAACACATACCTCCTACATCATCTAGCCTATCAGCAGAAGTGAGAAAAAGTATTTTTAAATATAGATATTTGTCTTACAAAACTTCATCAGGAGGCCCTTATTCAGCCTCCGGAGCCATGTAAGGCACTTTTTTAGTATGGATGGATGCACTTTATTGAACATGTTTCGGACTGCCTACTGCTGTTATAAAGTTTGAAAAAGCCAGGACAAGATTTAATACAATTTGATTAATTTGAAAGAATTAAGTCATGAATACCTAGGATGCCTTGAGGGTGAGCAAAGCATCACCCTCCCTTTTAGAATGTGCTTTCTTTAAGAATGATAGATTAGCCCTGTGTAGGCTTGATTAACTTGCTTACCACATAACTCGGTTAAATGACTGAATCACATTTTTTTATGTTGCACACTGAAACAAATATTATTGCATGTACAGATAGACCTCATCTCCTCTCCCTCAGAAAACAAGTTAACTGCGCAGCAGAATTAGTGGAGTTATGATGCATGACATATTCTTTTAAAACTATTTATTAGGTGTAAACAATGGTTAATGGTTATGTTAAGTAATAGTTTTGCAGTTTATCACAATGAAATAGCAATCATATCCACCTTTCAAATTGCGGATAAAATGTTTTGAGGAACTTTCACTAAAAACACTCCAACAAATAAATTCAAATATTGCAAGTAATCCATTTGACAGAATTAACTGTACAATTTCTGTCAGGAACATAATCTAGTGATTGGTATTTCAATTTGATTTTGATATCATTGATATTATTTGGTTCTGTTCCCTCATTTTCTTTTCTACTTTTCTGTTTAAAAGACAACACATACTGCACTCTTGTGGCAGCAGTATGAAAAATGCTCTGGAATGAATGCTCTCTTCTCTTTATTGCAAGTGTTTTCACAATGAACATTTTAAAACCTAATTTGCTTGCTTTTTTCACTTCTAATCCCAATTTTTTTCTTCTAATCCTTTTAAAACAGGGTAATATTGTACTGTATGTTAACTATCAAAGTGACAACGCATTTTAAAAAATACCACTCCAGATAACAATTAAGATATTTAGATATTTAATTTTACATATGTGGTACATAATATAGACTTACAGATATTATTGCAATAACAATAGTTGGTTGATATGATTAATGTAAAAATGTGGGAAATTTAATTGGAACTTGAGCTCAGCAGAACACAAAAAATACACAGTTCTACATTAAAACATTAGAAAATATTTGTTTTAAATGAATTGTATCGCTGTGTTTCAGGCTCTGAGAATAAGAGTGTGGTTTTGGCCAGCAGCTCCATTCATTTGTTGGATGAGAGAGAGTCGCCCATCGCTGCAGGTACCGCATTCACCCTTTAACCTTGCATGAATATCCCTGCTTAGTTTACCTTTTATCCTGTGCTTTTGTTGTTGTTTCTGTGCACTGGATGTGTTCATAAATGAGATGGTTTGTGAGAAGGAGAACTGGAGACATGATCCATGTGAGGAAAAAGAGATGTAGGAAACAGTAGGAATTCATGAAAGGAAATAGAATAACACAGAGAGAAAATTATAGTGTCTGTTTGAACATAAGCCTGGAGGAGCACTCATATACTGACACACACACACACACATACGCTCATGCACAAATGATTCATGTTATAACTGACAGAAAAATGAAATAGGAACAGACAGTTTTTTTACCCTCTACTGCGTATGATTCATTGTTTTGCTGGAGCGGACATACACACAGCTACATTCAAGTTCTATACAGTATTTCACTTTGTTTATTTTCATTTTGATGTATCTTTTACATCTTTCATTTGCATGTTTTAATGCTAGTCACCAATGAACATATATTTAACAACATTTTTTTTTAATACAAGCACATACACATATACCACAGATATATGACAAATTGAGCTGTCTGGCTCAATGAGTGTTGGTTGATATGATCTGAAAAGAAAAATTATATTATTAAAACAGTGCTCATACACTACTTCAGATGTGATACTGCTCAGTTTCACAAGTGCACTGCAGCACACACTAATGCAGCCTGACATGCTGATGACAGAACACTCTTGTGTAACCGGGGCATGTGTGTCCTTGATGTGTTTAAAAGGCCAGTTTACAGAATTTCTTCCTATAATCACAACTTGAATGTGATTTGTGCTTGATGAGAGCCATAGAATTACGTTCAAATTCAATTCAATTGTTCCAGTGTGTATGAATGTGCCACTTTTTGTTGTTGTTGTTTATTTCAAATGCTCTTTCAGTGTGTTTATAACTTATATATTCAGTGTGAAGAAGCAGTGTACTTCCTAAAATGCATGATGATCATAAAAAACAAAACAAAACCACAATTTCGTTTTTAGATAATTTGAGATGTTTAGCACAGGACATGTACACTTTACCACTGTACACTATATATTGTTTAGTTGTGTGCTCTGATGTTATATAACATACATAGATCATTTCTGACAGATCAGCCCTTCATATGCACGTTTACATAATCTCATATATTGCATCAGAAGACATCTGTATCACTATTTCCTTCTTGTCATCTCATTTCTCAAGAGCTCAGAATCTCTTAATACACTGTGTCTGTATATAAACTGATTCTGTATATGCACACGGATGCTTATATAATACAGCACACTCGGTCTACATGACCTAATTATGTAGCGATAGATATTGTCCTTTCATCCCAATTTATAATCTTGAATTATTTAACGGACTGTAAATAAAACCCTACATAAGGTATAGTTCGTCAGTATGTAAAAATTGCTTGTTACCAGCTGTGTGCAAATTCTGTATGATTGTGTAATTTCTGTGTCGTGAGCGGAAGCACAATATTAGCATCAGACATTCACACAGCATATGTTTGATATGTTCACATAAATCTTTGGTGTAACTCAAGCTCAGTGGGAATTGATGTTGCTTTATCCATAGAACTGCAGTAGTGGAGCAGTGGAGTCTTATCTTTTTACTGGAGACTGTATGAGAGAAAGGGACGGACCACATATAGAAAAATAAATAGGGAAAATTGCACTGCTCAATATGATTTAAGTGTACACCTGAATCAGGAAAGCTTGTCACACGGCACACAATTAAATAATTTCTTGCTGGGCATTATTTAGAAAGTACTAATCAGGAAGTTTGTGCCTCAACTACACGATCATTCTCCTCCCCATTTTTCGTATGATGTTAGAAAGATTTGCACAGTAGTGAAAAAAATTATAATAATGATGATGCAAAAATAGCAAAAGAAATATGCATGAGAAAGTGTGACAAATAAGTTTGAAATCTGTAGTAGCCCGTAAGCTGTGAAGTAGTTTTAATTTGGCAGCATTGTGTTAAAAAATTAAAGGGATAATTCACTGCTAGCATGATGAGCTGTAATAAAACCTGGCTGTTTATGCAGTAGGAAGGCGTTGTTGTTTGTTAGATGACTAGAGAAAAAGAGTGGTTTGGCGTTCTCTTTCAGCAAAAAGGTAGGGATACTTCAGCGCCCATAATGCACTAGGTGCAGGTATCATGGAGAAAGAGTTCACATTGCAAATTTGCATACACTACTAATACAAAACTAGTTGAAAAACTACTGACTGTTAGCTTGACTGGCAAAGAGCCAACTGCCTTTTTGCCAAAATTATTGGCTATTGTTTTAATCTAGAGACCATGCATTTACATTTGTTTGACCAGCCTGAACAATACTTTTTTTCTAGCCTAATTTAAGCTATAATAATAATATATTAATTTTATAATAGTTTTAGAGTTTTACAACGTTCACATTTCAGGTAGGAGCTGTATCTGCATAATTAGAAAATAGCTGCCCTAAGGGCATTACCAATATGGCTGCCAAGTACACTGACTTGCCTTGAAAGTAACTTTGTAGATACACAACAGTATGTGGATCATCTGAAATGTATCCCTGATGTGTATTTGTGCTTTACGTGCATTCGTGTGATGCTGATCACTCCAGAGGATTCTTGTCCTCCTCTCTTTCAATGTTTTTGCGTTCCTCTCCTGAACCCGCCTCTTTCGCTTTCTTCTTCAGCTCCCTTTGATACTTGGCATTAATTGCTGCATATGCACATCCGTATACAGCTGCTGCCAACATCATCAAGAACACAATTCCACAAACCACTCCCGTGATGACCACTGTGGCTATGGCATGTCTGTAGTTCACAGGCCGGGATCTCTGCTTGGCCTCACACTCAGGGAGTATTGCTTCTCCTGGGGGGTTGAAATCGCTCCCGGACGGTGCTCTGGGGCTCGGATGGAGTTGTCCGCTGAGCGTGCGATGCTTGTTGTCCAGGTAGTGGATGTTGGCGAACAGGTAGCTGTAGCTGGTGATCATACAGGAGTGGAAAAGCTCGTAGGGAATGTGCCGGAGGTCCCGCTCCAGCATGACATGAGGCTGGACGCATGTGACACTGTCGACCACTCCACCTAAGAACAAGAGAAAATGACTAAAATGGCCAACAGATGAAGGTTGTCTTCACTATATTGCTTTTTTACTTCATTATTAGCTTTTATCACTGAGCAGAGGAACATTTCACACTTGTAATTTATTAGCCCTCTTAGCTGGGGAATGTAAAGTCTGAAATGACAGCTTAAGAATGCCCAGGATTAATTGTTAATACCCTTGGAAAATTCTGAACAGTATACTGTAAACCTTAAAAGAAAGATTATCCCCAACTTAGTTTATCCCAGGTTAAAAATGACGCAGGGTTAACAAGTGTAAAATACCTTTATGTAAATGATAGGCACCAGAACTTCTGTGTGGAACAGGTCATAAGCGGTGTAGGTTGCTTTAGGAGATTGGTTTGTGTCATAACATTATATTGGTGGTAGGTGAAAGTCAAGGAAATAAATTAAAGGTAATAAACACTGATTCTGCAGAATCCGTGCATAAACAGTATATTAAGAATTAGCATATGGTGCTCTGCTTATTATAAATTATTTTAATGACCGAAGAGCAAAATGTTTGTATGTCATTTGTGTGATGAGTATTTTTCCATGGCAAGGGGGATGAAAATGAACTATGTTCAGCTAAATAAATAAATTAAACAAACAGCAGGCTGCCTCATGCATCAGCATTTCAAATAAATTCACAGCAGCAGAGACATGCAAGACCGATACAAAAACATGTTTCATGATCTGCCGATTGGAGGAAAAATGAATGGAGGTTTAACATGAGTCTGCTCATGTTATGCTCGGGACATTCATGCTAATTTTTTTGGCGTTTGATAATAATGTATACTAATAGCAATATAAATCTACATATGAATAAAAAAAGGCATTTTAAAAAGCACAATTGTAATAAATATGGATTTTACTTACCTCAATTCTTTTGTGAGATATATAAATATATAAGCTATGTATGATTGATTAATTGATTCAACATTTCAATCTTTTTATTTTTACCTTTGAAGGCAAATGTCTCCAGCCATAGTTTGAGTCCTATCAGATGGCAGTCACATCTCCAAGGATTGCCCTTCAGCTGCAGAAATTTAAGATTCCCAAGAGCCTCCAGGTGTATACGGTCCAGCTTAGTTAACCGATTGTAATGCAGTGAGAGATGGGTGAGAAAGTGAAAACTATCAGCAAGAGCTCCAGGCAGACCACCAATGGTGTTAAAGGACAAGTCCAATATGGTTAGATTTCTGATTGAAACCAGAAGCCGTCGATCAACTTCCCGAATAGAGTTATTGGCCAGGCTGAGGACCTTTAAGCTTCTAAGTCCCAGAAGGGCACTAGGGGAAAGTGTTGTGATTGAGTTGTTTGCTAGGTCCAGAATTTGAAGTTGTGGTGTCTCTCGAAAGGACATGGAGCTCAGGCCTCGCAGGCGGTTATTCTGAAGATAGAGCTCCAGGGTGTCTTGATGAAGTTTACGTGGAATGTCATATAATCCTCGTCCTCTGCAGTCCACCACTTTGGCATGAGTGTCACAAGAGCACTCCTTGGGGCAAGAGGAGACTGTCTGGAATAATAACAGGCTGGATAATGCAAAGACCACACCTGGTGAAGAGATGGGAAAAAAAGGAGTAAATTAATACTGGAATCATTTGGCTTGCTTATACTTTTTCCGTTGAGCCTGGTTGCACATGTACCTTCCCAAAGAGACGTGGTGTTTATACTTCTCATGCTCGCCGTTGTACTATTCTTTGAAACAACAGTGAGAGGCTTAATTGTGAGAGTAATTGCACTCTGAAACAGGGGTGAGAAGAAATGCACGTCCTGATTTTGCTGAGTTACATGTGTTCCTAAGTTGACATATTTTGTTGACCCAGGAACAACATTTTAATCCAAAAAAAAAAAAATGATCCTGACCATATCCCTGCACCTAAACCATGAGTAATCCATAAAATCAGAGCAAATGGTTGATGAATGGCATTGATGTATAAGCCCCAAACATTATAAACTGGTTCTTGAAATCTGATTGGTTAATCACAATGACACATGATTCACTAGGTAAAACTAGGTTCTGAGGAAGGCATAGAAAATTTTGCATTGTTATTTACAAATTCAGGAAATTAAGTCTGTCTATGCAAATGTCTCTTTGTGTACAGAGACAAATTTACTGTCTGTCCAACCTGATCTCACAGAATTGCGTGAAATAACCACGAACTCTTAATGCATAATTCCGTGTTAGTGTCACGTAATC
>JAUMHP010000294.1:4371684-4406709 GCA_032361065.1 Enteromius trimaculatus
CATTCATACTATATAGTACCTACTGTTTTAACGGTCGAGTAGTAGGTTCGGTTTTAAATGTAGTACCTACTTAAGCACTAAGCGATTTCGGACGCAGCAGTTGTTTGCTCGCACCCGCTTACCTCCGTTACTACTTCTTCTGTTGTTTTCTTGCTCATTATCAACACATTAGCACACGACTGCCTCCCACTGGTGAATTCATGTCATTAGTTTTTGCTGTGGCGACCTGAATATTCTTGGTAAGGCTTATACAGTCATTTTACTCGTCAAAAATGATCAGTAACTTAAACTTTGTACATATAAGTAAGGTATACTATTGGATTTTACAGTGTTCTTTCCCTCACTCTAGAACAAATATTTTCAATTTAATGGTATTCCGAACAAAACAAGATATAAAAAAGTATATAATAAACTGTAATATAAAACACAATAAGGCTATCTGCATTCTTTATAAATAAAATTCAAATTGTTTGCTTGACATTATATGTAACCTAAAAAAGGCTTTACTTCAATCATGTTCTAATATCCATTTAAAATCCTTTACATGCACAAAAAAAGGAGAGCCAATATTTATACTTAATTACTGTTAAAATCAGATACTCTTAATACTTTTACTCAAGTTGTTTTGGAATTGGTGACTTGTAACTTCTATTGGAGTAATTTCCGCTGCAAGGTATCTGTACTATTACTCAAGTATGGTTTTCAGGTCATCTTTACACCTCTGGTATCTTCTACGGTAATCTCAAACCGGATGACAGTGCTTATATTAAACAAGCACTTCCTCTTTCACAGGAGCAAAGATAAGGCTTGTTTTCACAGAATTCTACCAAACATGCTGATTTGATCATGAAAACCTTAAATGAAGATTTCATGCTCAGTATACTACAGATATTTATGTACTTAATAAAATGCCATGCAGCTGTACTTTTAGTATGCTATACTTAGAATCTGCTAAACTGGAACAACTCATTTTGTACTTAATGCACTTTAATTGTACAGAAGTCATGCTAAAGTCCAATTAAACACAAACTATTGCAAGTATACTTTAGGTACACCTTAAATATTTAGCATTTAAAGGGCAATATTACACAATCCTCGTTAAAAATGACATAATGTTATGGATTGTGTTTTGGTTTCGTTTTGTCTGTCTTCCTTATTTGGTCATGTTCCTTTTCTTGTTTAGTTTGATTAGTCTCCACCTGTGTCCGCTCACTTGTCTTCAGTTCTCTCTAATTGTATGTGTGTATCTATAGTCTTGTCTGCCCTGTTTAGTTTATTGGTCTATAATGTTAGTTTAATTTCATATGCGTGTTCTTTTCTACAACCACGACTTGTAACACATAAGCACATATTTTAGACTTGTAATAAGAAATATGTATTGTGCACAAGTAATACTTCAAATAAAGTTAGTAATTAGCTAGTAATTAGAATTTTATATCAGTAGGTCTGGAGTTATCTGTCAGTAAATATGTTCATAGATTTAAACTGTACTTAGTATGAAATAAATATATTTTAAATAAATCACTTTTTTACTAGGGGCGCGTGCAAATAATAATCAATCCTCAATTGATTTTACTCACCAAATCAAGCAGTGCCATTAAAATAGAAAAATACAAAACTAAAATTTAAAGAATCACTTTTTCCGCCAAATATGTTTTAAAATGATAACATACATCAAATGAATCTTAGTTCCCAGGCTTTGTGTTGTGTAGCACAGTGGACTTTTGTGGTCTATTACAGAAGTGCTTTATGTGAATGCGACCCGTAATTCCAACAATGACCATTTCTCATGAATTCCAGAAAGAAATTCATATTCCCCAATAAGAAAAGAGACACATACAGATGTATGACTAAGAAAATAAAATAAGAAGAAAAAAAAGTAACTGATTTGAAACAGAGTGCATAATAAATGTAAGATGTGATGTCACTTACTATCAATATTAATGGACCATCTTATAATGACAGAACCTTGAGATTCATTCAGCTCCGCAGTTAGCTCATGCAAGGGTGAAGGGTTAAATTTATGCTGCATAAAAATTTCTTCAGGTCTTTCGTCCTCTAAACAGTAAATAAATGAATGATTATGCTGTCAATTGATTAATCGCAAATAATCACATTCAAAATAAAAAGGCATTGGTAATAGTTAGTCATTATCAACTACTCTTTTTCTCCCAATTTTACTGCTTAATATTAATAGTTACTGAGGTGAGTCATTCCATGAAACCAGTGCGATTTGACTCCCTCTTTAAGTGTATTTTATCTATTGGGTCACCAAATTTTATTTTTAAAAGCTTTTTGTATAAATTGAAATGTCTTCTTCAATAGGGTTTAAACATGACACACATTTTATCTCTTAATTAGAAATGGTCTTGTGTTGTTTTTTTCTTTTGACATCACCAATTATATCATGTCCCTCATGCTCTCAAGTGCTTTTCCAAATTTACTAGCCACTTTTCACTGGCCACTATTTTATTGTTGTTATGGAAATTACATTTTATATGACTGTACACAAATGTTTCCAAGTCATTTGACCTATTTAAAGGGCATTTCCCCCTTATCATATAAAATGCATGCATAATCTTTTATAACAGATTTTTATGTTTTATTAATAATTTCATTTAACATAATAAGATAATATAGTCTTCAGTATCTACAAAATCTTTCCACTGCATACAATTCATACATTTTAATGTCGCTGAAATAAAGCACCAATGCATTTACACTGCATGGAAACTTATGCATGTACACACACATACATGCATGTGTATTGTATGTATATATATGTACAAATACAATATACTGCATATATAGCTATATATATATATATATATATTTGTGTGTGTATATATCACACCTATCCATCTTCATATGTGTTTGCATAGATTATAGTTCAGACGCACTTATAAGGCGAGGAGCCTCTGTTCGAATCCTGTGCTGTGTAACTATGCTTCAACAATATATTTCAAATCTGTGTAAAAGCAAGTTGAAATTACACAGTGTATTGTATGTAAATAAATTCTGAACCTCCGCAATACACACCTAAATCAACATAATAAAATGTGCCAAGGATCATGTACTGAACCTGCATTTTGAAGGGACGTAAAAACAATGTTGCACAAAAAGTGCACAGAGGTACATATTTTTACAAGACCAGGTTGCATAATTAAAATTCACACAGATATATTATAGAAACAAAAACTTTTATTTTGGATGCGATTAATCACGATTAATCATTTGACATCATTAATAAATACAAATAAGAAAAAGAAAAGAAAAAAGCAAGTTGTACTTTTACACTTACCAGACTTACTGCATGTGGCTACCTGTAAATATAACAAGAGAGCCATGGTTTAGTAAAACTCTGATCAAATGATTATAGAATGTTTCTGCTACGAGATGATAGTACACTTACAATACTGAGAGAACTGCTGTCTGAAGTCACCCACAGGACTAAAAAGAAAAAAGCAACAGTTTTCCTCACGCAGTGTAGACGTTCCATGATCTGAACAAATCTGTGTTGAGATGAGCCGTGTTTCTGCTTAATGTCTTCTCAGACAGGAAACCACAAAAATGCAATGAGCTGCTCACAGTTCATGTGCTGCTGTCCTTTACAGAAACACTCTTCACAAACATTTACAGCTGAGGACGTAAGTAGTCGTAGGAGGGTAAAAAGTGGGACTAAATTACCAGGGCCCCAAGTGGGGGGAGGGCCCCTGAGGAGTGAAATTTTATTTTCCTTTAAATATAATTTTAAGATTACAATAAATGTTTTTAACTAGTGTAAATGCTAATATTTGGGGTAAATGCATCAGTTGATTGATGTATTAAATGGTGTCCAAGTATATATAGTGTCTGAGGACAGGCACCCTCTCCCTTGCACGAAATGGTTTAGTCCACCTTCACCGGGCTTTTTGCCTAGTCGCATTTGAAGTAGCGTTCATTCTGTGCTATGGAAGATGATGTCTAAGAAAGCTAAATCTGGTTCTCAGAAAAGAAAAGAGAGACAAGAAAAGGATAAAAAAAAAAAGAAATAAAGGGAAGGGAAAGCAACTGCTAACAGACTCTTTCCCAAGAAAGGTGAGCCCAAAATGTGAGAGCAAAGAGTCTACAAATGAACTCCTGCTGTGGTTACAAAACACTTCAATACCACCGCGATTATCAGTGCTAATAACACAACGGCATAACACAAAATTAGAAACTACAAATGACATGATGCTTTGATTGCATAGCCTACACTAATCCGAAAACTAAATTAATATTTGTTATTGGACTATAATAGTCTAACTTTGTGGGCTCAATGTCATATAGGTAAGGATAGGCTGTCATATTAGTAGCAAAGCTAACTAAGAGTTCTTAGATTAGTTGTAGGGTTAGTTGTAAGTAGTTGTGAACCTCGAGCTTACGGGGCCCATGGCCACTGCTTGTGCATAGGGCCCAGGATTTGGAGCTACGCCGCTGGACATAATTAGTAATTTGGATAAAAGTGTCTGCTAAATGACTACATTTCAAGGGTCTCGAAACCCCTCTGTTTCAGAGGTGCTTGTTTACACCTCCTGTTGTTTACTGGGATAAGGTGTGGGGGTGGAGTGTGGAGATTCCCTAAGAGGGGAGTTACAATAACTGAATAAATACTGCTTATTTGCACACGACAGTGTAAACACACATATTGGCAAAATGGACAGCAATGTCCAGAGCAGCAGCTACAGCAGTTCTAAGAGCGAATATGAAGGCACATGTTCCACATTTGTTCAGATGGTAGAGATGACAAGAACTGGCACGTTGTCTTTTCACATATTCTTGGACAACAATGATTAAAACGGTCTGTCCGTCTGTCTGTCTTTTTGAAGTTGGAAAATACATGAATGCATTTCAGTCCAGTGTGGGAGGGGCTACGCGGTGGACCCAGCTGACCTATTGGGAGGTGCTAACACAGGCCCCGCCCACACGGCTAGCTTGCGGTGCTCAGAAGCAGCGCGGAGTGGGAGGGGTTTCACGTGCCTCTACAATTCATCTGTGCGCACTGCACGAAGAGCACTACACGGTAAGCTGTTTTTCAGTCTACAAAACAAGAAAATGTTGTAATTGCGCGCCTTATAGCTGTTCTTCTGACGGGAAAAGTTGCACAACGACGCCTAATGTTAGTAGTTTCAGACCACTGGAAACCCACTCGTGGAATATTTCACTTTTTTGTGCGATACAAAAAAAGATGCACGCACTTAATAACTCAAAACCATCGACAACTGGCAGAATATATAGAAATAAATAACATACTTGGCAAGGGCCTGGACGTGTGTTGTTGAGAGTCATTGATCAGACAGAGCTCGTGAAGTCAAACAATCCCAGGAATTCGCGCAGGATCGCTTTCCTATCAGCCAATCCCGAAGGATCGATTACAGTTTGCTTATGGGATCCAACATAGAACAAAAACTGTTTTTGTTGGGCTGTGTATCCAACTAAGGCCTTTGTAGAACATTAAAACCTTGCTGGATTGAAAACAACAAAACTCCTCTGTGCTTTTCTCATTGTTCAATAGCAAGACCTCATTGCAAAATAGTCCGTTTAGTCTGGTAAACATTACACAATATACAATGGGAGAAGAATGTGAATTTTGCAAGTTTAGTTTATACACCACAGTCTTACTCTTAATTGATAATAAGTGTGGTCCAGTCTTTCATTCTAGTCTGTTTGACTGTTTTTCAACCCTATTAGACACACATCAGAACACAGACACATGTTTCCCCTTCAAATAAAATCAGTAGAAATAAATAATTAACCACTGATCATATGTTGTATTGTTGCCTTCAGTTCTTGCCTTGCCTAAATTAAACAATGTGCTCCTATTATAAAAATCATTATATTATATCACATTATATTATTTTATATTATATTCAGTGCTGTCAAATGATTAATCGCATTCAAAATAAACGATTTTATTTTATTTATTTTGTACATATAAATACAAACACATGTATGTATTTAAGAAAAACATGTTATGTTTATATATTAAATAGATTTATATAATTTAAAATATAGAAAATAAGTATATGAATATACATGTAAACTGTACGAGTGTATTTTCATATACATAATAAATATGCACAGTACACATACACATTTTGTAAACAAAAACCTTTATTTTGGAAGCGATTAATCATTTGACGGCACTAATTATATTAATTTAGGTGTTAAGTATGATGTGCACATTCACAAAACAGCACAGGCTCATGTGCATTACTGCTCTTATAAAATGGTTACGACAAATGAAACATTTATATTTTAAATTGTTGTTTTAAAGTACTGAAGACACTACATTTTTTCATTAAAAATGTTATTCCACAAACATAATCATACAGTAATTAGGATGTAGGTAGTGCAGCTGTGCTGAAATTTAGGACAACACAATCGTAAGTGCTATATAACTTTTATACCAGTTCAGTGAACAAGAAGCTAATATTGAGTCGCTGCCACTTAAGACTAAATATTGACAGTTACTTTGTAAATGTATGGTCTTCCTTTGAAAATATTTCCAAACAAATTTAAAGCAGAATCAAACAAGAATGCTGAGATGCTCTATCCTTAAAGATGCTGAAGGACTGGACTAGGAAGGTCCCTTACTAGGCAGCAGATGTACATTTGAGAGGCACCCGCTCATAAGGACACTTGTTGTTTTTGAAGGAATCATTTGAACGAATGATTCAAGGATGTTATAAAAAGAGCTTCCACCATCTGGTGTAACAGTGTAAGCTGCAGAAAGTCACTGAATTCTCTAATTCAAGTTTAAAACAAAGATATTAATAATATATGGGTCTAATTATGAATTGCTACCGAGCAAATGGTTAAAGGGGAAAAAATTATTGCAATAGTTTGTAATAGTTTTTCTGGTTAATCCCTGTTCGCTTGGCCGCTGGAGGGTTTAGAAAGATATGTATTCAGTTAATACATATAGTATTATTACTACATAATCATGTTACAATAAAACATCCATAAATGTTTGATCCTATTGGAAGATTTTATCAAACAACACCAAAGTGTACACAACACAGAGGCAATATAGTCGCTTCTGGATTATTACTCTGTTACTAAAATCAGGATAATAGTAACGTTAAAGACCGACTAGTTTCTAAATTTCTAGACGGTATTTCGTAGCTAGAAATTGCACTTTGCCCTTGCAATCTATGTAACATGTATACTTTTCAATAAATGCTAATCCTGAAAGAAAAGCGTCAAGCATTACGAATCGGATGTACTGAGTGTTTAATCCAGCGTTCTCTGTGTTGGTTCCTCAAGGCCCCTGATGACCATCAGTGCAGCCCTTTGAAAGCTGAGATCTCCGTCACCATGCAGTGCTTCTCATCATCTGTGAGGCTCACAGCAAGCCTTCGCAGGTGCATCGCTGTGCAGCGCTCGCCGAACTCATGCCCACTGCTGCAGCAACACAGACACCGCAGTACGGCAGTGAATAAGAGTCCCACAGAGTCCCACAGCTACGTGATCGTCGGGGCCGGATCTGCAGGCTGCGTGCTGGCCAGCCGTCTGTCAGAGAACGCCTCCGATTCGGTGCTCCTTCTGGAAGCGGGGCCCAAAGACATGCGTCTGGGAAGCACCCGTCTGTCCTGGAAGATTCACATGCCGGCCGCTCTGACCTATAACCTCTGTGACGACAAGTACAACTGGTATTACCACACGCTACCTCAGAAGCACATGGACGACAGGGTGATGTACTGGCCTCGTGGTCGAGTGTGGGGCGGCTCGTCCTCGCTCAATGCCATGGTGTACATTCGGGGGCATGCCGAGGACTACAACCGCTGGCAGAGCGAGGGAGCCGAGGGCTGGGACTACTCTCACTGTCTTCCGTACTTCCGCAAGGCCCAGAGCCATGAGCTGGGAGCGGACCGGTACCGAGGGGGTGATGGCCCGCTGCACGTGACACGAGGAAAGACCAGTCACCCCCTGCACCATGCGTTCATCGAGGCGGGCCAGCAGGCCGGGTACCCCTTCACCGATGACATGAACGGATTCCAGCAGGAAGGAGTGGGCTGGATGGATATGACTATCCACAAAGGTGAATGTTAGGATATTACAGTAGGCATTGGTAATAAACAGTATCATATTGAGATCACGATAATGCATAATGGGCATGATGGGCAAAAAAATGTCTAACATTTTGAGTACGAAACCTAAAAGACGTGACAAAGTGCGAAATAAGACAAGGGTTTGCATTGGAGAGGCGTTTGAAAGATGGACACGGATAAATTATAATTGTAAATTATAGATAATAGAGAAAATTATAATTAATATGATTGTATTAATATTTTTATTAATATTTATAATATTATAAGTAACATTATACAATTTTTAATATGTATTATATTACTGTTAATTACTATCTAAAATCTAAAAGTAATAATAATAATGTTGTTACTAAGGGACTATCATACAACCAAGATAGTTTTTTGTGACAAAAAATACTGTTTGTTTGTTTGTTTAGTAGATTAATTGTTGTATTTTCATTTGATTGCATTTTAAAAGGTAGACTAAATCTAAATGATCTAGATTGATTAAATTCAATCAATCACTTTTATTTCTATAGCACTTATCAATACAGATTGTAGCAAAGCACTGAACATTATCAAGTAGGAGAACAGAGTGATGGTAATGTATAATGATGAGTTTATTTATCAAATGCAGAGACGGTCTCTAATCAAAACCGTGATACTCTCTAGAAATTAGGTGCCCCTAATTGAATTTAAATTCAATTGGTTAAAAAAAATCAGATCAGTTTGATTTATGATGATCAATTGGTATTAAACACAAAATTCAGAAAAATATTAATGGATTATGTATGCGTTCGTTCTCAAGGTCTAATAAACCCGTGGAAAGAATTTCCTTCCCCATTAAAGGTAAATGAAGTGTGATAAATATCAGTAATGTGTGGTTTAAAAAAAATGTGGTGATATCCTTCTTGTCATACAGCCCAGCCCTACCTTGAATTAAGGCGGTTCATCATAAATGGGTGTTTTCACTCATTTCACTTAGACTAGTAACAGCACTCACCTTGCCTCGTATGATCTCAGGAATCATTCATGTCTGTGACAGTTTAATACAACCCAAATTCCAATGAAAATGAAAACTAAAACTTTCGAATCACATGAGCCAATGTTTGATTCACAATAGAACATAAAAAACATACTGTAACATATGTTTAAACAGAGAAATCTCACACGAAATGTCTCACACACATTTCAAATTGCATGCAAGCTACAGATCTCAAAGAAGTTGGCACGAGCAACAAAGGGCTGGAAAACCGCATTTTGAAAAGACATTTTGAAAAGATCCAGCTGGGAGAACATCTAGCATCTAATTAAGTTTATTGACATCAGCTCTGTAACATAAAATGGATGTCTTAGGCAGCAGTGAGTGATCATCCAAAAATATTTTTAATGATATTCGGGTCGCGGTCGGTCGGGTCGTTTGAAATAAAGAGGCCAATTAAACCTTTGTAATTTATATAGTACTAGACACAGTTTTCTATGAAATACATAGGCCTACACTTAAATTACTGGTGCAAAGATGACACACAAGCTTAGTCTGCAGAGATGGAGGCGGCAAGAGAAAAGGTGAAGACTGGGGAGTGAAAGCTCCGCAAATACACAAATAGAAAGAGCAAAGTGTGGGAGACATTTGTGCCAAAGTGCTGGCTTTTTCATTTGTAGGCTACCTTTTGAATGTTGAGCGTTATTAACTGTTGAATAAATGTTGACGCGGGACAAAATTCCCGATTACCCAACACACTGAACTGAGCAATGCCATTGTATCATTTTAATAAGTTACTTTTAAACGCATATAGCTCAGTAATGTCAGTTTTATGTATTTTCTGAGAGGGTGTGAGATTTTTGTTGGGAATTCGTCAGGGGAGAGACGCACACTTCGATTATACCGGATAAACACATGCAGCATCTTAATTAAGAAAATGAAACAAAATAAATGAATACATCAAGCCTTTATTACATATTACATTTATTAATGCTATATCAGCATTCAGAAAACGAACAGTTTGCGCTCCTGAGGGCTTTCACACTTTTCCAAAAGCGGGCTTTCTCTTCAGTTGACCTGCTGATGATTCTTCAAGCAGAGTCGAAACATACAAATCGCATTCGTCAGTAATATGCATCTAGCCAGCTGAAATGGAAAATGATGGGTCGCCTCAAGAACTGCCTGCTCTCGCCGCGCGCACAACGAGCTCTGAGCACAGCACGTCAGCAAGCGCACCTTCTGAAAAAAAAAGCGGGTCGGGTACAATATTTTCTCTTTTTTTTTTTGCTGTCCGAGTTGCGGGCGGGTTAGTTGACAACGCCGGTCGGGTTCGGGTTGTTTACTCATTGACCCGCGCTTCACTGATAGGTAGAGTCTCTCAGAAGCTAAAGATGGACAGAGACTGTCCAGTCTATCAGTTCTGTGAGATATGTTCTATTGTGAATAAATAATCAAAAACAAAGTGTAATCAAATACACAGTGACCAAATTTCAAGTCAACTTTTCAGACTTCCCGTTTTCTTGCACAGGTAAACGATGGAGCACAGCTAGTGCTTACCTCCGGCCTGCGCTGTCCAGACCCAACCTGAGAGCAGAAGTGTGCTGCATGGTGACCCGGATTCTGTTTGATGGGACGCGAGCGATAGGGGTGGAGTACCAGCAGGATGGACAGACGAAAAAGGTCAAAACTAATCAAAATCTAAATCATTACTTTTTATGTCAAATCAACCTTTGACACTAATTAGAGAGATTTAATTTTAAACTGGTCGTGACTTGTCTTTTCGTGAGCACTTCCTGGAATGGAAGTTTCTAAGCTTTTAATCTCTCACACATGAAGCAGAAAATGGATGAGCAAAGTATACTTACAGCAGGCTTTGGGTTTCTTTACAAACTGGGTAGTGCAGTCAGGAATATATAGGTAAGGCCAAAAATATTGGCACCCTTGCTATTCTGTCAGAAAATGCAACAATTCTCTCAGAAAATTGTTGCAGTTGCAAATGTTTTGGTACTCATTTATTTATTCATTTATTTTTGTTTGCATTAGAACAACACAAAAAACAGAAGAAAAGTCAAATCTAATACAATTCCACACAGAACACAAACAATGGACAAAATTATTGCCCTTTACTTAAAGCTGCACTCTGTAATTTTTATTTTTTTGGTTAAAAATGATCTAATATCAATATTTGAGCAACTACACAACCAGACAGTATTCTAATCTATCACCTTACTTTAGCCTAATTCATAACAGTTAGCTTATCATAATTTTATTAGTTTATTAGTTTAATTAGAGTTTAAGTCTAGATTTTTTTATTTCTTTATTTTTTGTTCCACATTTGCAAAAAGGTCTTTCCCCAGATATCCAGTTCCCAGTTTCAGCCAATGCAACGTAAATGATTGGTGTAGCCCTAAGACCAGTGGTTTACGTTAACTTAACACTTTACAAATACAATTTCATTTAACGTGATAAAATTGAGGTCAAGTGACAACTGAGTGCACCATATCTGATTAGACATAACTGAGCAAATGCTTTGGCCATTGTTATCCTTTCAGACATTCACAAAGCTATTGTGTGATAGCATAGAAAACAAACTAGATGAAGGGATCTCAGCAGACAGGATGCTAAATGAGATGAGCTGCTCTGAACGTGAGAAATGTTCAGGAGGCAGGTTGTGTTATCTCTGTAATTAACCTACATAATATGTCACAGTTGCAAATTTGGGGCTTTTTTTTACCGCCAGACTGGTTCCACATTTCTGGGAATATATGTAACACGGTTGCACACATGTCTGCAGTCACGCTTCATGGCTTCTCTTATCTGCACACCAGTCTTTCACTTTCAGTCATTTCCGCTGATGTTATATAAAACAGATCACAGAGTGATTTGCTGACACGTGAATGTCTCTCAGGTGTTTGCTGATAAGGAAGTCATTCTCAGCGGTGGAGCCCTGAACTCTCCTCAGCTCCTCCTGCTGTCTGGAGTGGGAAACGCAGATGAGCTTCGCAAGCATGATATTCCCGTTATACAGCACCTTCCAGGTGACCCCATATTCTTCTTTACTCAATGTATATTCAAGAGTCAGACCAAGTCCACAGTTAACACAACATCACAAACTGGCTTTTTTTTTTTTTTTACATTTTTTGGCAAATACAATGTAAACTTAGGTTAGATTGGCCTCCGCTTACCACTGGTGGTGTGTTCACAGGTGTGGGCTGTAATCTGCAGGATCATCTGGAGATCTATGTGCAGCATCGCTGTACTCAACCCATCACACTCTACAAAGCCCAGAAGCCCTTCCACATGGTGAAGATCGGCCTGGAATGGCTTCTCAGGTTCACAGGTGATGCATCTGAGCCTTCTGTGAGAGCTCTGGTTATCTGTGTGCGTCTCACAAAGCCTGTCAAGAACATGAAGGCACGTTGCAGACTCGATGACGCTTGTGTTTTGTCGCAGGTTACGGTGCCACGGCTCATCTGGAGAGCGGCGGGTTCATTCGCAGTCGTCCTGGCGTTCCTCATCCTGATATTCAGTTCCACTTCCTGCCCTCTCAGGTCATCGATCACGGCCGTGTTAAGTCCAAGATCGAGGCATTCCAGGTCAGAGTGCTTTAAAGACTTCATAATTCTGCCTGCTGGCTCTTGCTAATCAAACACTGTCTGTGTTCTCTGTTGTCAAGCCTAAAGAGTCAGGTGAGAGTCAGAGGGGAGTTCACACAGGTCAAGATTTTAAGTGTACCAGTTGTAACCTAACATTCCCATTCTGCAGAGAAATGCCTTTGTACATAAACGGCAGTAGTGTGTTGAAGGTTACTAGTGAGTCACACTCAGAATGCCGGTGATTTCTGATACATCACTGTTTGCGGACAGACGAACCAGGACTGATGTTTATTTTTAAACATTAAATGTTAGAACAAAAAGTTGTAAGTAATGTTTATGAAACAATCTTCTACATTTATTAATATTTGATATTTCTCAAACCTTCTGAAATTAAGTGTTCTATTGACGTTATATTTTTATAAATATATTTTATTGTCAAATTTAAAAAAAATACATTATAATAAATGTTTTAGTCATTTTTAAACAATGTTCTAAGCACAAAAAACTACATGTTAATGTTTTTAGAATATAAAAAAAAAAAAAAACGTAAAATAAAATAGCATTATGTTTTGGGTGAAAATGTTAGCAGAACGTTTAAATAAATAATGTTCTAATTGTGACAAATACTGAACACTTTGGTTAGAATGTTTAAAAAACATTAAAAGTTATATTAAATGTTATTTTTTGTAACGCATGGTGCGAGAAATGCGTGTAGACAGAGAGGAGAGGACGAGAAAACTCCGATTGCAACATTTAATAAACAAAACTCAATATAACAAAACCAAAGGGTGACGAGGCAGCAACGACAACGTAAAATACAAAGACCAGAAAACACACATCACACAACGTAACTTCAACACTGAATAACTAGAACTCAAAAACAAAGGGCTTTAAATACACAGAAACTAATGAACAAAAGTGAGGGCAACTGGAGAAACACAGGTGGACAAAATCAACCAATCAGAGCATAATCACAGGGAAAAACCAAATAAAGACAAGACTGGACTAAACCAAAAGTACAAAGATGGGGGAGACCGGAACAGACAGACATGAAACATGACATTTTGTGGCAAGGAATATTTCGTTATTCTTTAAAAGTTGTAATCATGACAATAAAACTGGACTTTGAACATTCTTAAAATTAAAAGCAAACATTCAAATACTGCTATAATTTGGGTGAAAAAGTAAGAATGTGGCAGGACTGTTTTACTAATCTTCAAATAATGTTCAAATCAGAAGAAAACTGAATGTTTTTGATCTAAGAAATATTTTGTGAACCTGTAAATTACAAACCAACAAGAAAATTGGACATTTGAGTCTTTATAAACAATTCAAAACAATGTTCTCACAATATTTTATAACCTCAATTTGTTACCTTGGAATAAGATTTGACTTTCAACTCTGCCCACATCAAATCCTGACAATCTTTTGTGTAATTGACGTCCACTTGTTTGTCGCTGTAAACACCTGTATGTGTGAACACCTCTTTGATTCATCACAGCCGAGGAAGCAGATGTTGACTTTCAACACTCTGATGATATTAAGAGTCTTTGCCCTCATGGCACACTTGTTTCATGCGATACGAATTGTCTGTGATGTGTGTAGGTTCATGTTGGATCCATGAGGAGTACGAGTGTTGGGTGGCTCAAACTGAAGAGTAGAGACCCGTTTGCTCACCCTGTCATCCAGCCTAACTACCTCTCCACCGGTACGTTTGCTCTGCTCTGACACGTTTAGAGCAGCTTATAGTAAATCTACAAACATCAGTGTATTATTAGGATACTTGCACGTTTTCTAAATTACAAAATTTCCCCACTTTCTAATATATAAAGGTATACATATAAACAGTGTTGGGGAAAGTTACTTTTAAAAGTAATGCATTACAGTATTGTGTTACTCCCTAAAAAAAGTAACTAATTACGCTACTTGGCTTCTTTTTATGGGAAGTAATGTGTTCCGTAACTTTTTAAACATGGGCAGAGCTTGAGTGTTTGTTTTTAATATAAGAAGTTATATTTATAGCAAATGTAAAAGCGCACCTAAAAGTGTCACAAATAAACCTGAAGAAAAAGTAAATGCACATCTGTAAAGCAGAATACAGAAGAAACTGTAATACTCCTCAGCCATACAAAAACTAAACTATGAAGCACAGACATTTTTGCTTGTAAATATGGTTGAACTGATCATTAAAGGCAGCAGCAAAGACAATGAAATGAAATATTTTAATTAATTTTGATGAGTACTGAATCTGTTTTTTGAGAGTGAGATGAATTAGTGTACATTGACGTTTAGTCTAGAACTACACTGTATTCACACACAATGCTCTGTGTTTCTGAGACTCGGTCAATAAGTAAGAAAACAAAGTACTAAGTGTAACGTTGCGTGGAGAGCAGACGAAGGAGGACGAAGAGTCAGGAGTAAAATCAAAACAAAATACATTTTAATAAACAAATCAAAACCGTGGAGCAGTATCCAATAATCCAAAAGAGCAATAACAAAGACACAGGGTAACGTTTGGGGTTGGCGGACAGGGATGAACTGAAAAGACATGGGTTTTATACACAAACACTAATCACAAGACACGATACAGCTGGGGAGAAACACAGGTGGATGAAATGAACCAATAATCACATACAGACACAGGAAGGACCAAATAAGGGCAGACAGGAAATAACAATGAAAACGAAACTAAAACAGGAACATGAAAATGAAACTAAACCAAGAATGCAAAACATACAGAAACTAAGAGCAAAAACAAACCAAGGATGTTACACTAAGTTATGTTACTCTAAAATTAAAAGTCATGCGTTATTTTACTAGTTACTTGGAAAAAGTAACTTTATTACGTAACTCGTGTTGTAATGTGTTACCCCCAACACTTGGTATAGTCTAGCTCAGTAGTTTCGTACGGCAAGTATATTCGTAAGTTTTGGGCAACGACGTTTCACAAGAACAGAAAAGAGTATATTGAGAAATGACTATTGACTTTCTAAATGTAATAAAACTATAGTACTTTAACAGTATCTTAAATACATGAAGACCTTTTCTAAATATGAGTAAACAAAAACGTTTATTTTGCATGCGTTTGACAGCACTACTTTACGTACTTTGACATAACTGTGCTGACTGTCTCATGTTCTCCATCTCCTCGCGTCCCACAGACACTGACATGTTAGAGTTCAGACAGTGCATCAAGCTCTCACGGGAAATCTTCGCTCAAAAAGCCTTCGACCCTTTCCGAGGTCCCGAGGTGCAGCCGGGCCCCGCCGTCCAATCGGATGCAGAGATCGACGCTTTCATCCGACAGAAGGCGGACAGCGCCTACCACCCGTGCAGCACGTGTAAGATGGGCAGCGGCTCGGACCGGCAGGCGGTGGTGGACCCTGCTCTGCGTGTATACGGCCTGCAGGGGCTCAGGGTGGTGGACGCCTCCGTGATGCCCAGCATGGTGAGCGGGAACCTGAACGCCCCCACCATAATGATCGCGGAAAAGGCAGCAGACATCATTAAAGGGAATCCCTCGCTCCACGACCCCGGAGTTCCCGTTTACCAGCCCGTGACTCTCGAGACGCAGAGATAAGACCTGGCCGTACATGTTTAGACTTGTGCTTTCAAACAATGGGACCAGTTGGGAGGCCAGATTTTCCAGGTTTAAAGGAATCAATGGGCCACATGATCAAACCAAGCTTCAGTCTTAGGCAGCTCAGCTTCATTCACCTTCAGTTCAGACACATCATTGCTAATGCAGTAAATGAAGTATGACCAGACATGATCTTGATCATTTAATGAGATTCCCTCCATAAGTGTCTTAATGAAACATACTAATATCACGTTTTAAAGAAGATTTATATTTTGTCCTGTTGAATTTCAAACACTATCACAGTTATGATAATAATAATACATTTCAGCCGCTGAGTCGACGGGAACCATGTATGTATGCAAATAACTCTTTTTAATGTTTTCATGGAGAGAAAAGGAGAATCTTTAGACTTCTTAAGTGTTCTTTATTCTGGTACTACGGATTGTTTAATACTTTACTAAATTATAATGGAGTACGAAAAAGAATGTAACAAACATAGACCAATTTTAACAGATTGAAAATGCTTTTAAAATCACTACAACAGATGTTTATCTTTTAAACCTCTCAAAAAGAATAAAATGACGTAATTGTAAAAGTCTCCTGATGACTGATTTAAATAAGAAATGTCCAAATATTGCCCATGCAGACACTTGCATGACCTGAAATAATCATTCGCACAATACCAATGACCTTCACTTCATTTCAGTAATAACTGTAATCTACACACGATCTTATATTTTGTAATTATAGGTAAAAGACCGTTTAAAAAACATGAATATAACTATTTTAGTCCATATCTGGATAATTCTCAAACTATAACAACCATACAGACATGCCCCTTCAAAATGAAAGGAAAGCAATTTTGCTTTGCTATTAAAACACTGTCATCATTTATCCATTCATTCAACACATACAGTACATGACTTTAATAAAGCCTTTGTAATCAGACATTTTGTTAAAAATAGATCCTCTTTAATGTCTAGTATCTTGAAAGTGATAAAGGCAGTTGAGAGTTATTCTAAGTGCTAAGTTTCAAAAGGAAAGGTTGGTGTTTTATATCACAAAGACAAACATGCAGTAGTTTAGAAACAGCATGGGCTAAATTACCCGTTATTCCTTACAAATCCACATTCTGTCATCATTTACTCTCTGAGCCTGTACGACGTCACATCAGCCTTGAAAGCAGTTCAGCCAGATCCATTAGCAAATCATTCTGACATATGAATTGAAATGATCTCAGAATGATTTGTTCACAAACTTGACATCGCACATTCCTGAACAGAGCTGGATGTTGGTCAAGCCACAGCAATACAGAACACAAATTGCATGGACACTTATCAAAATACTTTTATAGCTCCCGAACACTATCCATACAGGTTTGGACTGAGCGTTCCGGTTAGTAACTGATGACAGCATGTTTTGGGTGAACTAAATATTTTTTATAAGCCCAAATGTCATCATTATCAATTACAGAACCAATGAGATTGATAAACACTGAAAATAAATATATGAAAAAATACAGTTGCTGTGTGACCATCTGTTTAATCAGTATAGAGGCAGATATGCTCTCACTAACAGTAAAGCACACCCAGGCCGACATATTGTTTTGATATGTGCAGTAACTACTTCTAGAGAACTGTTTTCATCGCAAAATCTCTGAGAGTTCAGACGGCAGTGAACGGGAACAGCTTTGGGACGGTGCTGCTGTGTGAAGCCCTTTGTAAGATCTGTTTGAGTTTAAGTTAAATGCTTTATTTTGTGCATTTTAAAGCCATAGTGTAGGGAAATATCATATGTACTTTTCCTCCACCAACAAAGTTGGCATCTTGCATTATTTCATTGTTTGAAAATAGGAGTATGGATCATTTGCCTTTCCATTTATGTGTCATCATACGTTTGGTCAAAAATTATTTACTCAACTTCCGGTTTCACCATGAAATACAAATGAAGTTCAGAGCAATATAGTCCAAATAAGTTGTGCACCATATTCCAAGTCAGATGATTAAATTTAAATTTGCGTTCCTGCATGCCATGCAAAGATGAGATGCAGCAGATTTCCTGGAAAAAGACATTCAGTCAATCATGACTCATGACTTTTGTGACATTTAAGAATTAAAATATAGTTCAGTTACCTTACTAAGAGGAATCATAATTGGTCGTAATTGCCTTGTATGTGTGAATACAACTCTTGACTCAAATAGGTCTGAAGAAATGCTGTTTGGTATCTTTGACCAAGTGGACTTTGGCTGGTAAGTTGGTGAGGGATCTTCAAAGGTCCAGTGCATGCATAGATTCAGAGAAAAAAACACTTCGGTCGGCAATGCCATCACATTTGGATCCGGCTGGAAATTTCCCAAAATATCAAAAGGTTTGCAAACTAAATGAAAAGGTTCAAATCTATTGGTTCGTGTAAGCCAGCAGATCTCTCCATGACACTCCCGTTTAAAGGCACAATTACCTCATTCATTCGTTTTCTACATTATTTAGTTTTGTTGGGCTATTTTAATTCTCTACTATAATACTGAGACGTAGATCATTTCGTCTGCGAGATCCTCCTCACGTTTATTGCTCGTGTCCGTCTCCTCATCGCTGTAGTCACGCAGATTGTTCTGACGCAGGCCGGCCTCGTCTGCCTCCGGCCCGTGGCCTAGCGTCACATTCAGTAAATTGCTAGCAGCACTTTCCATCTCATCAATCGTCATGTCACAAGCATCTGCAATCTCGTGTTTTGTCGCCGTCACAAACTTTGGATCCTTGGCAAATTGGCCCAATCCACCAGATATCATCACCTACAAACAAAAGACATTGTGTCAGGCAGCAGGTGTTGTTTTAGACTCCTTCCAGTCTGGGGCTTTGCAATATAGTGTAAAGACCCCAATATACTTTAAACGAAATCAAATAACTTACAGATATATACAAAATAAGGTCAATACAAAGTTTGTTTGGGCAGCTCAACAGTTTACCAAAGCAAAGTTTCTGGGCAAGTTCATTTTGGCTCCTAAACACTTTTGAGAGTCCACTGGTCTGCAGTCCATGGCGGCTGCACTTCTTTAATGTTTATTACTCATACCATGGAAGTCAGATGGGAAAACAACAACAACACCAAGTTACAAGTAACATGAATACACTGGAGTGTCGAGCTGAGCTGGTACAACCATACAAGCCTAACCCTAAATGTATCCGCACCTATATGATCGCTCACGATTCGGACAAGGCATTCAGTTCCTCAGCATGAAAAAAAAAAATATATATATATATATTTTATTACATTTTATTTTTATTAGCTTTCACACTGTCAGACAAAAATCCACCAAACTGTGGGAATGACCCAAAAAGGACTGTACCAGGATCATTTGAAATGGATGTGCTTCAAACTCTTGCTGATGTAAACCAAATAAATAATGAGCTAAATAATGACATTATTGTCTTTGAGCTGTTTTACAGCAGAAACTGAAGTTTCCATAATTATTCACAATTATTCTTTTACTGGTAACACTTTATCCACTTTTGACATTCTACTAACAGTAAGTAACTTTGCAACTAGCAGTCATTAGAGTATTAGTGACTGTCTGCTTATTAACTTCTAAAGGCCTCAATATATGTCAAACAAACTTATTAATTCTTCATTTGAGCGCAAAAAGAAGTTCGATAAGGCTTAGCGACAGTACACTGTTTCCACCCCCGCGCTGCACGTAGCCTAGAAGTTTGATAAAAACAAAGGTTTAGTATACCTTTTAAATTAGCCTTAAAAGAAGTACAATGACAGCAGTATGGTGTAATATTCATTTGCTTGCTACCTTTCATTTCATGGCTTTGGAAAACTTGCACCTGGTGTCTCTCAATGCAACTCTGGGTTGTTGACACAAGCTTCATTGTAATCTCTTTGCAGGAATTAATTGCTTTTGCTGAATTTTTAAAATTCCTCTGTGAGCGATCGTACAGGTTTGGATATATCTGTGAAGGTGGAGTTTCAGAACACAACCACCGACTGTATGGGACTATTTTTGTGCCAATAAGAATGAAGAAATGATCAAAAATATGCCACTGCAAAAGAAGAAAAACAAAATGAAAATGAAAAAATGAACTCAGTCGCACAAATTTAACATGCTCTTCAAATATGCTTCATTCTTCGTTAATGATTTTCAAAGAATTGTTTTTTGCGAATCATGGATTCTGAATGCGTTTCCACAGCTTTCGCTTACGCTTCACAAATTTTCATTTGCTGTTTTGGCACAAACCTCTCGTGGGGGCGGGCTTAACAGCGATGTACTCTGATTGGCTAATGAGCTTTTGATGGACAGCTGCTCTCTGACCTGGAAGCACAGACGGGGGCATCAGTGGCGCGCATATTGGAAAGTTGTTGCAGTGTGCAATACGTTGTGCTTTGTTTATATTAAGTATTAATGTTATTAGTATTTCACCTACGGTCGAGCTTTTGAAGGGACAAGCTGAGATGGAAGATGATGCCGCTCCGTGTCTCTCCTGGGAGCTGTCCATCAAAAGCTCATTAGCCAATCAGAGTAGATCGCTGTTAAGCCCGCCCCCACGAGAGGTTTGTGCCAAAACAGCAAACGAAAATTTGCGAAGCGTAAGCGAAAGCTGTGACAACGCATTCAGAATCCATGAAAATCATTTACAAAGAATGAAGCATATTTGAAGAGCATGTTAAATTTGTGCGACTGAGTTTGTTTTTTCATTTTCATTGTGTTTTTCTTCTTTTGCAGTTACGTTCAGTTTTATAAAGTTATGTCCATTCTTATTGGCACAAAAATAATCCCATACGACTGCTGCCTCGGACCAATGGTAGCTCAAATGTGTTTAGAAGTCCAAACAAACTCCAGAAAGGTGACTCGGTATGAAGCAGCATCACTCACAGCTTCTACCAGGCTTTGAGCGCTGCTCCGCTGCTGCAGATGATGGCCACACAGTCGGGGGGGGACCTTCAGCAGCGAGGGGGAGGGAGAACGTGTCGACCAATCAGAGGCCTGCTGGGAATTCCAGAAGCCCCTGTGAACCAATCCCGGAGTGCTGCTGGCGCTGGGCGTGGTCTGGATCAGAGGGGTGTAGGGTGGAGGTGTGGCCGGAGGCGTGACCCAGGAGCGGATGGAGCGAGTCGGAGAGAGTCGAGTTCTATTCGATTCTTGTCCAGTCTGTGTCTTCACCTGCACAACAACAAAAAAATCTGATGCCACTCTATGTACATGTTACAGGTAATGTCTCACTACTGCTGTTGTTTTGTGATGTTGGTCCCTGCATATGTCCAGTCATTATCACCTGATGCTGTGGCAGGCCTGTTGGATGCAGGGGAATCTCATCTTGGCTGCTCTGTTTCCGCAGACACTCAAAATGGAAAGCGGGCTTGTGAGAGGCTGTATGCACACACACATAGATTCATATTTATTATATGACTGTAGCTGTTGTGAGAAATCTTTTTTAGAGCTATAAAAATGTGAAAGTCCTACATAGTCTGCATTTAGGCTAAATTTAACTGCGGATGGAATTTCCGTGTAGGAGCCATATTTAGATTCTTGTTCACACAGAAATATGAACCTGAAGAGTTAAGCTTGATTTATTCTGTATTTCAAAACATTATGAATTAACTATATAAGAAAATTTATAAGTATATAAGGACTTCTTCACCACTTTTTCATCACAGCTTGTGAAGGAACCATTCAGTTTGATGTTTATTCCCACAGTAATACTACTACTCAGTTTTCTGTTAGATTCAGTGTGAAACTAAAAAGTTCCTGTTTATTTTACAATATCTCACATTGAGCTGTGGACAGCAGGAGTCGTTTTGAGGACCTCTGGGGCTGCTGGGATATGAGCTGCTCATCATCATCGCAGACGCATTCACACGCATCCTGCTGTCCATCTGGAGCACCATCACTTAAAATGTCCTGAAAGTATGACCTTCAAGAAGAACCAAGAGAAAACGATGATAACGGCTACTGTTGATATACAATTTTTGTGTTTTTTAGTAATACCTGTCTGTAGCCAGCATGACATCATCCTCATTGAACTCGTCTCCACTGTAATACTCCCCAGAGTTCTTGTCATCATCACTGATGTCACCGAGGGCGGAGTTTTCCACGTGGATGACGGGATTTCCAACAGCACTGGTGCTCGCCCTGCAAGCCACAGCAAAAAGAAAAAAAAAACATTAATACACAAATAAGCAGCTGATATGATTGCGCCACACCATAATATTTGCCATCAAAGTTCTTGCACAGTAATAGAGCTGAACTAGTGAGCTTATACTTGTTACTAATGCATTTTTGAGATGTTATTTTGATTAAAAATGACATGCAAACTAAAAAATCAGTGATATTCTGTTAAAAACAACCATTTCAAAATAGAATTAAACAGCGGTAATGTAATGTTGGGGATATAGGCCTATGTCACTCCTGAAACTTTGCTGCATGTACAGGGTTATGTGGCTGCTGGTCCTGTCAAAAGCACACAAATCTAAACTTTTGTTATATTGTTTGTAGCCTAGAAAGCCTAGAACAGTTCAGGAAATCAACAGACATGTCTGGCTATATTGCTGAATGCTACAAAAACACATGGTAAATAGAAAGCTTTGAAATATGCACTGAAGCCTTAACCAAATATATTTCTCCACATTAAAAGAATAGATGTTCTTAAAAAGAATGCTCCCATTTTGCAACATCACAAAGTGGGAGCGTGTTTTCATAAATCTGCGCAAATGCTTAGACAAAGAGCTATTATTCTGTCGTAGTGTTGCTGCGGGCGCCATGTTCTGGAGAAGCTGTGTTTCTACTGTGTGAAACTACTTTGTGTGTGCTTCCAAAAGAAGACACAACTAGAAATCAGTGTTAAGTTGTGTTTCCAATGCTTTGGTTCAAATTTACCTAGGGTAAGCCCAATTTTTTTGGTATGTTTGTTTTCATTTTATTTTTTGTGGTGACCTCCCACCTTCTGGATTGAGTCCTGAGCTGTGGTTCTCCATCATTTTTGAGGTTGAGGTAGGTGTTCAGAGAGGACACCAGGTTCCCAGAGAGCCGCCGGCACCGTCTGTGCCAGCCGTTGGGAAAGGCAGTGACTGCTGGCACGTTGGCGTTGTTGATATTGGAGTTGGATGATTTGTCTGACACGGACGGACAGTAATTTTGGGTGGAGCACAGAGGAAGTGGGAGCTGCAGAGGACGCTGCGTGACGCTGCTGTATTGATCTCCACTCACATGATTCCCAAACACAACCCCATTCCTCTGCACATACAGACAATAACAGCAAAAACATGGATTCTCCTAGATTTTCATAGACAGACTAATCAATTCATTTTAAATTACAGACATTGACTGGTGTTCCAGTAAAAATGTGTAAAAATATTTATTACACAATAGCCAAGTTTCCATCCAAGGCATTTTTGTGAAAAAATATTTAGTGCTTCAAATATTTTACCGATATAGCTGATGGAAATGCTAATTATCGATAGAATTTTGTAAATGTCGACATAGTATTTTAACTTTAGCGCATGAATTCTATATCGATACTTCAAATTGAAAAAAAGGGCTTTAACGCAAATAAATGTAGTGTCACATGACAGAATTCCTCTATTAGTGTTCGTGGTGCTGCTCGTGTCAAAGCACCTAGCCTCCTTCAAAAGCGCACTGAATCATATTCATATTATTGCATCTCAAATTGTATATATGGTAACAGGATGAGTTACCTCTCAAACATAAATATCTTAATTTGATGTTTCCTTTTAATACTTTAAAAGTAAAAATTTATTAGGCTTAATATTATCCAGGATATTATAGTTGTGGAGTTAGTAATGCGTTACTGCGCGCGGCGCCGCCAAGAACGCTTGATTTTTTTCCTCTTATAAAAGTGGAAACAGCTTACTACTCATTCAAAAATAAGACATTATTCGAAACTATTTAAAATATTTATTTTATTTGTGTACATTCACAATAAAAACGGTCGTGCTTCTGTAAATAATTGGATGCTGCTTTCAAGAGTGCATCACAAGAATGAACTGAAATTCAGCACATAGGCTGCTACTTGTTGCAGGTTTTGTTAATTTATTATTTATTTACAAAAAATATATATTTGGCATATGAGCCTTTTTTCCTTTTATAGCTGATGTTCGCACATCTGTTTGCACAAGCTCTGCGTGTGATGTGATGTGAGCCTCACGTTCTGATTATGCTGCTTGTTTCCTGTATAAGATTATTCCCTGGAAACAAATTAGGCTATTATTAATAGATCACAACCACGTATCAATTAAAATTTTATTTAGCATAATCTTGTTGATTAATAATAAAATAACCTAAATTAACATTCCTAACTGCTTTTGAATAGCCATGAATGGCTTGATGCTGGAGTATCTGAATAATCTATAACAAAGTGCAAAAACATGGAAACTCATTAAACGTGTTATTTTTATGTAGGCCTCTATAATTTAATCACTATTTTCATTTGATTTGCTTAATAGGTAATTATGTATGGAAACAGCTTAAGTACAGCTATTTTTTGCGATACACCAAAACTTATGTGACAGTTCGTTTTTGTAAGGATGACGTCATCACGCACACCATTTTATTGGTAAAAGGCCAGTTGGATGGAAACAGGCTGGAGACCACAAATTTCGCACATTTTTTTTCCTGCAAATTCTCTTTGTCGATAACAAAACAGCGTGAAAACTGGATGGAAACTTGGCTAGTGACTTGGTTTCTTGTGGACTAAACATTTGTGATATTATATAGATTATTCAGGGCAGGACTATATAAACAAATTGCACATTTTGTGTCCTTTTTAGTTTTCTTTCCATTTTATTTAAAAACCTTGGAGCAACTCTTGAACCGGTGTTTTACCTCGTATATCTCTTCCTCCTCATGGAGGTTGACGTCTACTAGACCTTCATCCTGTAGATCACATGATATGGCCCGACGGATCTCAGGGCCGATATCATGCAGCGTGCGCAGACCAGCCTGCACAAGAGGCAGATAAAAACACACCATTTCGATTCGATTCCACAAACAGGCCACATACATCGTTATGATATGTGAACTCATTAATTCAAGTGTTTTACACCTTTAGTACATCAGGGCCCGATGTTTTCCAAGTATTAGCTCACCTGCAGAGCAGTAGTAGTGTTTAAATAGGGCTGGCATCCCACAAGACCTTGCTCTTTGCGTTTCCTGAATTTCCTGAAGTAGTCCTGTATCAGGAAAGTGGCATAGAACTTCCCCACAGTGATGTCATCATCTAAACACAGACCACACGAACAGCCAGTAACCTACTCATATCATTACGCATATAGTGTTTGAGTGATTCTTCTCATTCTTGCAGTACATTTTTATATTCTGATGAAAGATGCTTTAATACACTGAAAATCATATTAATAATTGGTTTAGAATTAGCTTTCTTTAATCCATATTACAATTAAGTAAAAGATAAGGAATGCATTTTGATATTTGTCAAGTTCCCTGGTTTGAGTCCTAGCCAGGAACTCAATAATTGGGGGCCAGTTTGCATTTGTCTGGTTGCATGTGTTTCCTGTCTGTAATCTAGATTGGTCCTCCCTCACTCAAATGGGAGGGAATGCATAATTATGACCTCATGGCCCCTTGTGAACATCCACATGCTGTGGAAAAAGTGTGTGTCACCTGGACACACAATTAAGTCCACTTTTATTTCCCTAAACACTTCCTCATCCTCCTTCCTTACATTACAGAGACAAAATGCCCCCACAAGGGTAGAAATGCCAGTAATTTTGATATTGTGTGGACATTTTTGGTCCCCATTAAGAAACAAGCTTTTAAATCATACATAATTAAGTAAAAAAAAATCTAAAAATACAGAAGGTTTAGGTTAGGGGATATAAAATACAGTTTGTACAGTACATGGAACATGGAATCCAGTGTGTGTGAGTGTGTGTGTGTTTGACCTCCAGCAGGTGGCACCACTTGGTCCAAGAGTTTCATGCTAG
Source organism: Enteromius trimaculatus (assembly GCA_032361065.1). NCBI lineage: Eukaryota > Metazoa > Chordata > Actinopteri > Cypriniformes > Cyprinidae > Enteromius > Enteromius trimaculatus. Next base: position 4,397,852 of record JAUMHP010000294.1, read on the forward strand.
TTCTCTTCCAGATCTTCTTGATGACAGCTCGCAACTCCTCATTGGCTTGTTCCAGATTCCCTGAGAGACACAGTCAGTGACACAATTAATGACACATTCACACCAGCACAGACATGTGAAAGTCTCTGTCGCAAAATCTTTACCTTCAGTCTTGATTTTCAGAGCAGTTCTGACCAGAGCGAACAGGGTGGCATTGAACATGACCGTACCGTCACTATTTAGTGGCATGTTCATGGCAACCAACCTCTAATGAGATATTAGGAGAAAGAGGGGAGTTTAGACGTGTGTATAATGCAACTAGTGCATGTGATGTTTATATTTAAACTGCCTTTATTAATGTTATATACACACTTTATTACTATTATTATATCTCATGTTCTAAGCCATCCTTTTTATTTTTGGTGTATAAATAAATGGTGTATAAACAAACCAGCATTATTTATGCATGTGAACATTTTTATGCATACATATCTATGTGCTTCATGTGCTCTATACCTTGCAAGCCACTCTATGAGGACACAGCTTGCCAAAGCCCAGTGGCGGCTGAATCCTGCGCAGTAACGTCACCACATCTAAGTGTTTTATGCGGCCCCTGATACACACACAATATTCACTGTCAAACAAAACACACACAGAGTACAAAATAAGTACATTTTTGGGGTATTTACTTGGCCTCAGGATCATATTCCGACCAGATCCTCTTAAATTCATCTAAATGATGGGGTCCAAGAATTGACCAATCACGCGTCAGGTAGTCAAAGTTGTCCATGATGACAGCGACAAACAGATTAATGATCTGGAGAAAAAGAACAATAATAAATCTGAGCAACATCATTAATGTCAGATAACAAAAAAGAAATGTTACCAAGCAGGAAAACAGAGCAATGCTGAAGTGATAAAGGCAAGAAGCAGTAGGTGCTTGATTATTAGAGACTGAAAATGCTTAGAATGACTAAAAACACAACTGCTACGCTTCTTCAAAGTTGAAATGTTCTGAGGTACCAGAAAAGCACAGAGCATGTAGAAGCTGATGAAGTAGAGGATAGCGAAGTTGCTGCCGCAGGTTTTCTCCTCTCCAGGGTTATAGTCGGACTCAGAGTCACACAGTTTGCCGGGCAAACACGCCAACATGATCTGCTGCCATGCCTCACCCGTCGCACATCTGACATCCAGCAAGAGAAAAACCAATCAAAGACTGTCCTGTACCTTTGTCTATATAGTTGTGTAGCTATTGGCAAATTCATTTAGTTTGAACATTGATTACGAATTCATCACGGATAGACGACAAACAGGCATGCGAACATTTGTTTTGCATATTAGTTATTCAAAGGGAGGAGATGCACAGCCTGACAAAACTTAGTAATTGAGTAAAGGATGTACTACTTGCTTTCGGATTAAGCGTTATATCTTTCATGTATAAATGTGTTGCTGGCTCTGCTCACGTTTTTTACTGGTTCATACTAATTCGCTCTATTTACAGTAGTAGTATTGGATGTTTTTTCTTCTACTGCTTTGACAACATGACTGTACAGCTTTTGCCATTCAAGACTCACCTCACTGAAATGAAGTGAAACCTCAATGCTCACAAACACATGCTATTCTCATGAACACACCTGAACAGCAGGAGCACAGCTTGTGGAAAGGTCTGGAAATTATTGTTACGATTAATACTGGTCCCATCCACCATGGCGATCTTCCCGAACACCTAAAATAATAAAACCATCACATTATCATGATTCACAACAGGTTTACTAGATTTCACAAGGAGATGATTTACCTGCATTCCAATGACAGCATAGATGAAGAACAACATGGCAATAAGCAGAGCCACATACGGCAGAGCCTGAGAGACACAGAGGAGGAAAATACAGCACATCAGCCCATCAGGATTAAAATATGCAAGCTAGGAGACACTATCAAAATGGCAATCAAGACATTCAAGCAAAAAGTGATCGGATTTCAGCATTTCACACTGGTTCATGCACACACCATCAAAATGCGTATTTGCATACCTCTAGATGCACTGTTTGTGAAGACACCAAGAATAAAAAGGAACAATATCTGCAATACTGCACATCATGGCACAAATGAACTTGAGTGTTGAGTGATGGGAGTGTCATGCAGAACCTGATTTGCCAGATGTTCCCGGATCAACATCTTTGTTGACCCTGGAACAACACTGTGATCAGATTTGAAGAAACAGTTTATAGTTTTTGTGAAATTTAGGCTTACAATCAGTGTTTGGTGCTTGTACATCAGTGTCATTCACCTTTTATTAAATCAGGTGTCATGGGCAAGGTTAGGTTTAGGTGTAGAAATATGGTCAAGACTACATTTTTGCACTAAAATATTGTTCCTTGGTCAACAAAATATGCTGACCTACTGTAGGAGCACATCTAACTCAGCAAAATCAGGCCATGTGGAGTGTCACTGTGTCACTGCTCTGTGGGTTTATTTTTCAGTTGTTTCTTTATGAAATGAGTATACCTGAAATGATTTGATGAAGGTCCACAGGAGCGTGCGAATGCCCTCTCCTCTGCTCAGCAACTTGACTAAGCGCATGACACGAAACAGACGAAAGAATGTGATGGAAATTCTTGCACTGTCTTCCGAGTTCTGAGAAAAACACCAGACAGCATTCAAGACACAGTTCATGTTAATGAGGTACAATGTGTTTCCACTCCCTTCTTCAGTGTGTCTCTGTCACACATCGCACAGTGTGTGTGTGTGCGTGTGTGGATTGTGTGTGACGAGTGTGTGAACAGACCGTGCGTTTGAGTGTTTTCAAGTTCGGCATCATTCAATGGTCATTTTCATGCAGATTTTGTGCATGCACTGCAGGCTTCACATTCCCAACAACAAATGCTTAATTGTCCCATGTTCATAACAAAGACCTTCTTTTTAAGACGACACAGAGGGCATCTTACCCCTGTCTATACTGCAAATACAGCAGCTTCTGTTTGCTTCAATAAATCAAAGGGCTTATATTAAAACTCACAGTCAACCTATAGTATTTCTAGAAATATATAATAAAGTCAATATCAGTATACACACACACACACACTTCAGTGTATATTTAATATGTATATATATATATATACTTTATTGCATATAAAAATTAGAATTATTGAGAATTGAATTAATTAAATACAATTGTGCATCCATTTGAACTAATTATGCCTACACTGCCCTCAATACTGACTTTACATATTAAACACACAAAAGAAAAAAATCAGTAATTCATTTTAGCTGCACAGGATCACTTTAAACTATAAAAATGTGTTTATGGCATACTTCTAACATTACCGTGATACAGGTAATTCTCAGAAAACAGTGCCATTTGTGCTTGAAGCGTCATATATAATATCATTATATGTTTAAACATTAAAATTTGTGCTTATAGAATTTACTAAAGTAGTCAAACGTGTTCATCAGAAGGGGGTGCCAATACTTTTGTCTATTTAGTGTCTCTGGACACTGTACAGTCTAATTGTTTGGTTTGTTTTAAAATAAAATAAGCAATCCGATTGCCTTGAAAAAACTAAGTGAAATGAAATAAAAACAGTATGCACTGTTAGTATAGTTCCTTAAACAAGAGCTATAGTAACTAAAAAAGAACTGTAGGGTGTACTTTATCCTTTACTTTAAGCTTACACACTGACTCCCACAGTGCATTGCGGCAGAATAAATTATGCAATTGCTTTGTTTTACAGTTGTTGCTGTTTTATTTTGTCTTGTGTCAGTAGTAGCACAATAAAAAGAACAAATAAAATGGTTATACAATTAATAAAAATAAATGAAATTTAATTGACATGTAGTTACAAAGTTAATTACTGCTCGAATGTCAAAAGTGGACTATTAAAAAAATGTGTTACAAAAACTAAACCAGGACAAAGATAAATGTAACAAATTTCACTCAATGCAATTAGTTAGGACTAGATTATTTAAAAAATATTTATCAACTGGAAGCTGGTTGATATTTAGCTGAAGAACAAGCACTGTATTTGAAAAGATCGCTGATTAAGTGATGTGACTGTGTTGCTCCTGTTTGTGTCAGCAATAAGACGTGGAAACAAACGGCACCTTTCCTGAAAATGATCCACATAAGCTTTAATATTTGAACAAAAACAGACAGAGAAGCTGGGCTTGAATCACACTTTTACTTACGTTGATCTCTGTGATCGCAATGTCAACGATGCTACCAACAACTATTAAGGCATCAAACGTGTTCCATGCATCGGCAAAATAGTGCTGCGGACACCCAGCGAAACAGATAGATGAGAGAGGAAAGCAGGATTGGAAGAAAGAGATGAATTGACAAAGGAGCAGAGAGTGGGAAGAAAAAGACAGAAGATCAGAGTTATGATGCTGCAGCCACACACAGAAAGAGCCACACACTGTTGCTGTTTCCCCGTTACCTTACTCTGCATATTCCGAGCATGCACAAATACCGACACTACGAGGGGTCTTATACCACTAAACACTTGGACTTGTGTTGTTTATTATGCATCATTGTTGTACCGCAGATGTGAAATGTCATCACGGGCTCATCCTCTATCCTCAACTTGACTGAACCAGACATGAGCATTAATTTTCTACAAGTGATCATAGTGCTCCTGTAAGAAAGAAGCAGAGACTGGTGCAGACCTTTAGTATCACCACTGCTTAAAAAGCTGCAGTCTAATCCTATTTAGGTCAAATAAACCTGATCTCAAGAAGGTTTGAGCTTACGGAGCTGTTGCTGTGACAATTCTGAACCCTGAACTCGAAATCCTAGAGTTATCTAGATTAAACCTACATATGGAGAACAGGGCACTGATCAAACTGTCAGGCAATACTTGCGTATTTATTGTTTGTTTGTTTTCTAATAATAAATGGGTGATCGTACAGTATTCCTTATGATTTAAAGGAGCAAAATATATTACAGTGATGTATAAATATACATCAAAACAGCTTGTACTTTTTTCCTACATTGAGATTTATCTGAATTTGGGTTTAAACGGAAAATCTTAAAGATCCTAAAACGTGCTTCACTGGTAGGATGATTATGGGAACAAAAATGACATGTTCTTGACAGGTACTTCCATATTATTTCTTAATCAGCACCAACATTTTTAATATATCTGTGTAATCACATATGATATCTTCTGATCTGACATATTTTAGCATTTTGTTGTCACTTTAATTCTGTAACCATGGTTTCCTCTGAGTATAAACAAGAATTCCTCAGAGCGTATTCCCACAGAGAAGAAAGAGTGTGGGATACATCCATAAACAGCACACTGAAGGACGAGACAGCGGCAACTAGCAGAGGTGAGACACAGATGAGAGTGAGGGTCAGACAGACGTGAGGAAAGTCTGGGCTCTACCTGACTCAGAATGATGTCTACTATGCTGCCAATCACCACCAGAGCATCAAACCCATTCCAGGGGTCCACACAATAACCCTAATCAGACAGACAGCGGCGGGAGGACAGGAGAGCAGAAGGGTTAAACACCACAGGACTGGGGCACAAGCACTGCAGTATAGCCAGACAAAACAAAGACCTACCTTTGGTTTAAAGGCAACCAGTTTGAGTATCATTTCCACTGCAAAGACCCCCGTGAACACCATGTTCAAAATGTCCATCCCATAATTGAAAAGACGGGATTGGCCTTGATGCTTTGTTCGATACAAAGAAAATAAAACAAGGACATACTTTTTTTATTAGAGATCATATCACATAAATGGTTCAAAATGTTATAAAGGGGTCATATGATGTTGCTAAAAAGAACATTGTTTTGTGTATTAGGTGTAATGCAATGTGTTTATATGGTTTAAGGTGCAACAAACACATTATATTTTATATGCTGTACATTATTGTTTCTCCTCTAAGCCCACCTCCTGAAACCGGTCAATTTATCGAAAGCTCATTGTTGTAAAAAAAGTGAGGTGTGCTCTGATTGACCAACTCTCTAGTGATTGGCCAAATACCACGAGCTTGTGGCGGAAATGTTACACCCCTTACCATAACATGATGCTGCGATCTGACGCTATGACACTAAATCAGGCTTTTGTTGCATCCAGTGGAGATATAATTACTGATTATCATGTACTGTCTTCTTATGCGTTGCATTGCATTGTGCCTCGTAAACATAACACCATGTCTGCATTCATGATTGGAGTAACGACAAACAACAAGCACTACGCTTCACTGCTCAAAACTCATGTTGTAAGTAAGCAGCAGATTCTTTTAATAAGAAAACATAATGTAACGTAACCTAAAGGTTGTGAGTCAGAAGCGCCAGACTGTTGTACTGTGTATCGGCAAGAATCTGGCGATATGAGCCATATCACAATACTGGGGTTGTGACACGATATGTTGCAATATATTGAAATACTGTAAGCAAGATGATATATTGGGATATTTCTTATTTTAAGAGCTCATTGATTAATATCTTATATATAGATGTATAGAAATATAGATGTTATATCTTCACATTATGTTATATCATAATGAAATCGAAAGTGAAAGTAAACAGCGCAGTGCGAACGCTCATTCAAGAGATTTAAATACTCCCTATTGATAGCAGCTCCCTGATATGCAAAAACAATATGCAATATTAGAATGATTGTGGGAGTGGGAAGGACTGGACAAAACTTGCAGGAGCAGAACACACACGTTATAACTGTTTAAGATTAGATAAACTTAAAATGAAAGTGGGTTAGGGTTTAAAAACTTATATATGTTTTAAAATGTGACTCCCTTTTATTAAACTAAGCTATTCTATAACATTAGCAATGTAATTTAGACTATTTACCTTTATGATTTTTTAGAAACGGTTGAATAAAGACTGACATCAGCTGTTGCTGATGTTTAGATCTGTCTACTCACCTGAACAGCCAGACACAGTGTGTTGAGGACGATGAGCACAAACATGACATACTCAAAGCCCGTGGAGTTCACCACATACCAGAACTTGTACTGGTATGGGTTTTTAGGGATGTATCTCCTCAGCGGACGGGCTTTCAGAGCGTACTCCACACACTTGCGCTGTCAAAACACAAGAAAACTCACACCCTCATCTTTCATTCATATCTTATCCGCAATTATATCTGCATCAAGTTGCCGACCTGGTTCTTGTCCAGCTCACAGTTCTTGTACTCTTTCTCGCCCTGCTCCTGAAACGTGACAATGACAAAACCCACAAAAATGTTCATCATGAAGAAAGCGATGATGATAATGTAGATGATGAAGAAGATGGAGATCTCCACACGGTAGTTGTAAATGGGACCCATGTTTTCCTTGTTTGAGTCGATGGCTTTGTACAGCAGGCTGCAGAAGACAAAACACACTCAGAGGACCAATGCATTTCAACAAAAGATGTGGGAAATGATTCAGTGCCATAACTGTACACACAGTTTTGCCTTTGAATTAATATATTTTTACATATGTTTGTTTGTTAGCCTGTTTAACAATAACAATAAGGCATAAAAGCTGTCAATCAGTACTTAGGATTTTTCTTAGTTATATTTTTTTAGCACTTTTGTAGCTTTATTGTCGTATTTGTGAACAGTTCTTATTTGTGCGAGTGTATATCTGTTTGCTTAGCTATAGTCTTGGGGCAAAACTGTCACCAGAAGGGATTTTTATGTAACAAAACATTCTTTAGAGGCAGTCATTTTTGAAAGATATGAAAATGTGTGTGGCAGGGAGTATTTGGGGGGTAAGGTACATAACTGTGTGTGTGTGTGTGTGTGTGTTTGTGCTATGGTCTTACGCGGGCCAGCCCTCAAACGTTGAGACGGTGAAGAGGGCCATCATAGCCGTCAGCACATTATCAAAGTTAAAGTCACTGTTGTACCAGATCCTCTCACGCATTTGTGGCAGTGTCGTCTCACCAATACTATACACGATATACGTCCCTCTAGAAAGACAAACAGATGGTAGAACACACACGCACATACTGTGTGTTCACTGCAAAACACTTCATTCACTCACTTGCAGTCGTCTGGACTTGTCTTTGCATCATCACTACAGCGGTAGAACTTCCCCTGAGGACAAAACATTTTCATCACGTAAGAATGAAAGCTGCTCATTAAGAGCATTTGTTAAATGTGAAATCTAGCTTTGCTGGGGCACCTTAAACAGCTGCACACCGATACAAGCAAACATGAATTGAAGAAGTGTGGTGACAATCATGATGTTCCCGATCGTCCTGATGGCCACAAACACACACTGAACCACATGCTGCGTTGACAGGAGAGAGAGAAAAGGAAAAAAAGCTTGGTAACATGTTATTTTAAGGTGTCCATAATACAGAGTAATTGTCTAGTAAGTACTTAGTAGTAGCCGTTGTACTTACATAAAACAAAATGTACTTGTCTTGTAACTAAGTTATTGAACAGTTTGTAATTATGTAGTTGTAACAGGCAGCTACTGTTACACATTTGTTACAGACAAGAAGTATGTTACACAGATACTTATGTAACCAAAGACTTCATACAACACATTTATGAAGTCTAGTACACAGACATAAGGTACTGAAAATAAAGTGTATCAAGAGTGTACTTAAGTGTACTTCATGTGTATCTATACTGTAAACCTTATCTGCACCTTAGTTTGATTTAACCCATTAGTACACAGCTCAAATACATGCAATACCTTTCTAATTATATTACAATTACAAATTATTACACAGACATAAACTACTTAAAGTAAAGTGTATCAAGAATGTACTGAATGTCCATATCTAAATTGCGTCCTATGCTCTCAACCTCAAATGCAGAAATGTTAATTAATGCGTTTATGACCTCGAGGTTAGATTATTGTAATGCTTTATTGGGTGGTTGTTCTGCACGCTTGATAAATAGACTA
>JAUMHP010000294.1:4406809-4425229 GCA_032361065.1 Enteromius trimaculatus
CCCCAAACTCCCTAAAACTAGAGTAAAATATTTTTTTCCTCCTAAAATAAAAATTCATGCCATAGAGGGTTAAAAACTTCCTTTAATTTTTATATAGTTGAGTTTTTTATTCACTTTGTGAATTCTTAGGTTTTGGTGAAATTCAGTGTAAAATGTGTAAAACCATACAAAATCAGAAAGACCAAACGCTTCAAATGCATTGTATAAGTAAATAATGTTGGATATATAGTGAGCATTAAGGTTTCAGCACCATGGACAGCGCTGGCTGCCAAAATTAACCAGAAACTCTAGACTGACATTATCAGTGCATTTATTTAAAGATCTTATGTATGATGTATTAGTGTATGTGGGATCATGTTAATTAATTCCCAAATTTAAATAATGTAAAAAAAAATAATAATAATAAATGAAAATTTAGTCTACAGTCTAGATGAGTTACATAAATCATTTTCTTGAAGGATTCTGATCAAAAATATCTGAATTCATATTCAGATATGAAAAAGATCCCTTTTCTTTCCCATGAAGCTACTTCCACACAAACAACAGAGCAATTATATAGCAGACATTTCATACACCTTCAGGCACAAACACGAGCAGCATGGATGAGCACCTTTTGAATGTTTGCAAATTCGCCTTTGGGCTTGTGTAATTCCACTCTAATTCACTCATCTAATCTCTATTAGCAGAAACTAATCCCACAACACAGCCAATGAGAAATCAGAAGAGACGTCACAGTACTCACCAAATCATGATTAGTTGAGTTGGAATCGTCTTCGGGAAAGGGGATGTAAACAGCTAAGGCCACGCAGTTGGCAAATATTGACAGCAGTATAAAGATATCAAAAGGTCTGGAAATAACATGTTTAAGGAGGAAAACAATATCAAATATCAAATGGGATTAGGAAGTAAAATAACAATCATTTGTATTTAAAACTCCCAAAGATATTATGTGTAATTGTTTCTGACCACCCAAATACCGGACAGTCCCACTGATAGTCCTGTCCCAAACTCAGAAGCTAACATGTCGGGTATGGTGAACCCCATACGCCATTGTGGCTTTTTTGAAGGGCATTGTGGGTGGGGTGTGCCACAGGACGGGTTATTTTAAATCAGTGTGTGATATAACCCCTTAACATGTCCACCCTCAAGACCATTAGTGAAGCACATGCAATGGTCAGTTCAAGGTAATTCAAGCAATCGTACTGTTTATGTTCACTTGCCCCATAGTAAAGACTCATTTTAATGTCAGGAGGCAGAAATTTAAAGTTTCAATAGGTTTAAAAGAAAAAGGAAATGGCGTCATCTTTCAATGCTTAGCCAGTTGGCCACACTACTGTCCCAGGGCCAGGCTTTCAATGTGAGTAAGGAAATAACTCCTAATTATGTCGCTGACTCAATGAAGTTAGACCCACAACAGATTTTTTGTGTGTTAGGCAGAAGAAGGAAACCTACCCAGCTCACTGGAAATACGTGCCTCTGCTTATGTTTCTGCAGAACTCGCACCTTTCATACAAAATGCTGCAGTTTCCAGTTTTAACGGATGCCATATAACAACTTTTATTCCTATTCAACCAAATAACAGGCCAAAGTTTCAAGAAAGTTTAATTACACACACAGTTGCAAAATATTATGTTATGACCTCAAAACAATTTTAACATGCTGTGTGACTTACTGATACTTTTGAAGATTGGTGTCACATACAGAGCTTCATATGTATGGTACAAATCCTGAGAAACTATGGTTCCCGGACATTTAAATTCTGAACCATGCATGCTTGAGCCAATAAGCTGCAAGCATAATGTTTATTTAACATGTTGCTTTACCTAGAAACTGCCGCCAATGGTACAATAAGGCACATAATACCTGTGCTGCTGAAACATCACCACAAGCGTATGTTTTCAATGAGCCTGGGCTGGAAGAAAACCATGTCCTTACATTTTTCACTATCCCTTTAAACCAGTGGTCTTTAACTAACATTCGTGGAGGGCTGTCATTCTGCAGAGTTTACTTCCAACCAGCTCCAAATCACACCTGCTTGGACATTTCTAGTGAACCTGAAGACCCTGATTAGCTGGATCAGGTGTGTTTGGTTGGGGTTGCAGTGGAGAAAACTGTGCAGAGCTGTGACCCTCCAGGAATTGAGTTTGAGACCGATATCAATAGGCAAGTCATGGGGTGGATGCAGTGTGTGGGTAACTCCAGACTGCAAATGCAGTCCCCGCTGATATAAGGATACTTCCACTCCACTAGGTTAATGCACGCTCTGCGCACAGGATTATTGAGAGTCAGGCAGAAAAGTGCTCTTGGAGGTCTGCTATTAGTGGTGCTTCCCTGTTTCTTGCTTTTGGCATATTGCTGGCGTTTCCTCTGGGCGAGCGAGCCGGCTGGAGCAGTGCTTGCAGCAGCAGAGAAGGTCTTGGTTTTGGGGGGACCCTGAGACTTTCTGGCAGCATTAATCGCGGCCTGCCAGGTGAGTGCGGCGGACTGGGCTGGCGAATGATGACTGGTGATCGATGGCGCTTCTGACCAGACGGGAGGACCATCACTAGAGACCGGGGCTCTGGTGCCACTGGCATAGTTTGCCCCTAAAAAACAGATCATTGAGGGAAAAAAGTCTTTAAAGGGATAGTTCAATCAAAAATGAACATTCTGATATTAATTACTCAATCCTGTGTCGTCCAAACCTTTATGCATCTTCAGAACACAAATTAAGATATTTTTAATGAAATCCAAAAACTTTCTCATCTTGCATAGACAGGAAGGGTCCTACCGCAGACAAGGCACAGAAACACAGAAAGGTCCATGTGACATAGTTTATGCTCCAAAGATTAAGTTGTGTTACTAAGATAAACCAAGGTCTTATGGGTTTGGAACGACATGAGAATTTAAACTTTTGGGTGAACTGTTCCTTTAAGAAAAAAATACAGCACATTATATTCATAAATATTATTAGGTTTATTCATATATTATAGTGGCACTAGTCTTTTTTCACTTGTTATGTGAAAGCTGAGGATGAATTGCACAGCTTGCAACAGGAGGAGTTCAGTGCTGACTGTAAAGCATGCTGAAGAGATCTGGTCATCGCTTCAGTTTAAAAAAACATATTTTCTCTCTAAATTAAGGCAACATTGCTTGCTTTGTCCATGGCTTCCCTCCAAAACAAAACTGTATTATATTGAAATGAGTATTTCCATAAGTAAGTAATTCTATTCTTGCATGCTGAATAGGATTCTAAAGGAAGTGAAACACTGACCTATCAAATATCAACATCGATTGAATTATTTCACAATCTAGAGAACAAAAATATTCAAAAAGTTAAAAAGTGTTCTCTCAATCATACACCATTTATATTAACATAAACAAATACACTTCTTTAAAATCAATCTAGAGCCCAGTTACCAGTCTAGAAAAGCTAGAAACCCAGAATTCTTCAACTATCTATAACCCAAGACTGAAGCTTGAAACAAAACAACATTTCTGCTTTCTGCTAGCTTGGTGGTCCTCACAGGAACTGAGGTCTGTTTTGCACACACAGATGTTCTAAAGGTGTAGATCATCGCATTATGATGTGTTTTCTAGCACTTCAAACCAACTTCTGTTCTGTGTGTTTGGACACTCTAAATACTTTTTGAGGCCACTACTTACTGCGATCTGATTGTGTAAAGCAGCTTGTAATACTCTTAAATCAAACCGTGTCAAAGATGGACACAGTTTAATGGTAATATTCACAACACGGTTCGAATCTTTAACACTACTGTACCTGATGGCACCTGATGATTTTATATCTTTCGGTTTATATTTTATATGACAACTGTCACCATAATACTCGCGCATAAAGACTAGTATGATAGTGTTCTACACAACTTTAACACCGACATACTTTTAAATTCCGTGTCACCAGTTAAATCCCTTTTAATAATAAACGTCACATCTAGACTCCTGTGTTTAGCTACCTTCAGTCGGTTCCTCTGGCTCGTCCATCCCTTCCTCCACATTGAAAATGTTAGATTATTTGTTATATTCCAGTTGGCGTGGCTGCATTAAACCATCTTATCTATCATGTTTTGACTAGCGTGCACGATGATGCTGATGCTGATGCCTTGAGCTCCACGAGCGCATCTTCGCAACATCCGGGTGTCGAGGACGCGTTCCACTCCGCGATAAAGATTAAATCCACTGAGCGCCATTAGAAGCGATCACTCATGACGATGCCCCTCGGCTCGAAGATCCCTCGAGCACCAGCCAGTCTGTCAGGGATCTTATTCCGAATTAGAGAAAACCGAGCACTGTGTTTCTTTCATCCCCACCCCCGCGCGCTCGCTGCAGTTGTGCGTCTGTTTTAAATTAAGGCCGTGTTCGGGGAATATGGTTGCCCGGAATATTCAATTACCTTTGCAGGACATCTAACAGGCTTTTCAACAGGTCACTTAGCCTATCCCAGGCTTTTGACACTGAGTAATGTTGCTGATCTATACTTAGTTCAGTAAAGTCAAGGTGATGTCTATTTATTTTAATCTTTAGATACAAGTAAACTGGATATAAGTCTTACCTCGTATTCCCAGTATGAACGCCATTCATCCCTCTCAATGAAGCAGCTCATTCACTGAGTGCATGCTGTTTTCTGCTCATTATTGCCAGAAATTGAAAGCACAGAGGAACGTATGGGAGTGTGGGATTGGATTACCTGTTTGTAGCAGATAATCCCCCATAATAATCCTCTGACTCAAACCTTCTGTGCTACTGAGCTGTTCTAGAGCGGAAGCGAATAAAGCACTCTCTAATATTTCATTAAAAACTGATCTATCTGATTAGGATGTTTTAGCAACAGACAATATGAAATGCAGCTAGACAAGAACTAGGCCTTCTATTTTAGACTATTTCCATAAGTAAGTGCAAAATTATTTCATCTTAGTTTTTTGTTTTGTTTTGTTTTGTTTTCATTGCAATAGTTTTTTTATTTGTAGGCATACCTATTACAATCGGTAATTGGTAAATCGGTAAACAGCGACGTCTGGAGGTTTCTTAATAACATCACATGCTCCATCGCACTTCCTGAACGCTGTAGATGTACGCCTATTATTTATGAATCTTGAGCTCAAAGTCCATTAAATTTGCTCAGTACATAGATGGTTCTTAAATGTAAGAAAATTGAATTACACTCTAATAATCACACGTGGATAAAAGTGGCCGGGAAATATTTTAACCTGCTTAACAATTTCTACATTTCTTTTGTATATCAAGCACTGAATTACATAAATTACTTTTTAGTGCACAATTATTTACACTGAGACATAAAAGGTCCAGGGTTATGCTTTAATATTATAGTCCACTTTGAAAAGTCACTATCTAATGTCTATTTTTTATAACAAAGCAACCACATGTTATCAGGTTAGGGTTAGTATAGAATAAGTTAATATGTACTTGCAAAATTACTTGTTTTCAGTAGAATTTCTGTTGGGGAAATGAAGCAGGGGTATTCAATTCCAAGAAGTCCATTTCCTTTTCCAGCAGAGGTCCAGGTGATACTTTATTTTGAAATAGTTTTTCAAAACATTTTCCTCTAAACATGGTAGTGTAACGAACTGGACAATTGAAAATTGTAAAATGAAGGGTAAAATGTAAACAAAGGTGTTACTTTACAGGAGGAAAAATGGTTAAGTGGCTTTGGCATTTGATAGAGATAAATAAAATAGTTAAAATAGTCAAAAGATGAGGTTATTGGGCCCTAACGTCCAAAGAAGTGTGAGTATTTTTAACAAACAAACCAATAAGTAAATAATATTTTATCAGTTGCAGCCAGCTGCATATGAATATTAAAGTGTAAAATGTTTTATCAGGCTGTTATTGATTTTACATTTAGACAGAGTTGGAAATTTAAAAGCTATGACCAGGACACTCTTGGGTATCGTCAGCAGGCTTTTTTTTATTGAGAACATGCCGTCAACTAAGCCAGTGATACATTGTGATACACGGGAGAAGGAAGTTCAACATTATTCAGCAATGACACGAATGAAACACAAAGTCTTATTTTGGCTTATAGTATGTTGAATTGGATCACTGAAGGTCAGTAACAAAGACATTAGTTAATAAAATCGAAATAAATACATAAATATTTGTATTATTTACCCTCAAATTTTTCACGTTTGTATAATATTCTGAGTTTTCATACTACTCTGAGTTTGACTGTTGTGTTCATTTTTCTGTGAGCTGCCCATCAATACATGGAAACAAAATAACTGGCGCCACTTGAAAAAGTAACTCCGATTTGTAATTCTAAATTAGACAGTAGTGTGTTACTTTAAGGGGTCATATGATGCGATTTTAAAACATTTTTTTTTTACCATGGAGCAGAAATAAAGAGCTAGTAGCCATCAAAGTAGCTCTTAAATTGTGGCAGCACTGGCTGAAAGGGTCATCCTATAGTTACAGGACAGTATAGGGGTCATATGGTATGGTCCTATAGTTTGCAATATTCTTTATAAGTAAACCTATCATCTGCGGCCAATTCTTCACACCACATCGAGAGATCGTATCTCTTCTTCCATTCATTGCAAAGACACTTGAGTGAGCTGTGTGCAACCAACTCTGTATTTCTCACACAGGGCAACCTCATGGACAGCAACCAAACTGGCTCAACTGAGACTTTAATAATACCTAGATTCAGTTACTGAAGCCTTGAGGCGAGCAAGGGCAACTTCCAGATCCTCAGTTGTCATCTTGCTGAATCTGTCTGCTGCTTTTGACACAGATAACCACTAGGTCCTCCCTCATGAAGATGGGCTCAGGAACCGCACTCCAGTGGTTCAAGACTTCGGGGTGTTTAGGAGGGGTGAGGTTTCTACGTCATAGAGATGCACTAAATGTTTGGCAACCCGAATTATTCAACAGAAAAAAAAGTAACACATGTTCAGACAAATAAATGAAATGACTTTAAAGTGAAAATTGCATTGAACAATGTTAGTGTTTTTGGCGATGCAACCAAATAGCAACTTGCATAGAGTGAGTGTAATGAAAAAGGTGTCACATGCACTGCAAAAAATGCTTCCTAGATTTTTTTGTCTTGATTTTTTGACTAATTTTTTCTTGTCTAGAAAATGTTAGATAATTTAGCCTTAGAAAGCATTTTTTGTCGTGTGGGATCCATTTGCAGACTTTATTAGAAGAAAGCGGGGCATGGTCAAGAAATAGCAAACAGTAACAGCAGAGACAAAGTAAAAGAGTAATCCAGATAAACAGGTGATGATCAGGGCAGGCAGCAAATTATCAAAAACCGTTCAGAAACAGCATCTTTGACCATAAAAGGGAGAGCAAAAAGTTCAGCGGCAGCCCTTTTGATCAGGATGGGCAGAGAGTTCATTAACATCCTCCTTGATGGGACAGATAGGCTACAGAGTTCCACAATGGTCCCTTCGATCGTGACGGGATAGGCAGACGGCCTCCGTGACAGGACAGACTGAGAGTTCATAGAGAGCCTAAAGAAAGCCCAGGTCACACCTCTCTTCCTCAGATTGCACTGTAGCTGCTCACATCAAATTCAAGGAACCAATGCTCATCTACAGTGTTTGACTTCACTAATATACCTAAACTCGCTAGATCAAACTGTGCCCTCCAGATGCTTATTGTGAAAGTGAACAATTCCTCCTAGTGCCATCCCAGAGAGATAATTCTAGCACTTACCTATTCAGTTTTTTCTAATTTATTTATCTAATTTATTTTAAAAACCTTGCCATGTGATCTGTGCCTGACTGAGACTTGTCACAGCACTAGTATACTGTACCCCTCTCATTGGTCTGATTGCTTCTTTTGTCACTTTTGCTAAATTATTATGTAACTATGTATATTTATATGATGAACTCCCAGTCTGTCCTGTCACGGAGGACGTCTGTGAACCCTCTGCCTATCCTGACACGGTCGAAGCTCTCTTCCATCACGGAGGATGTTAATGAACTCTATAAAATAAATGTTTATTTCAGTACGATTAAACAAAGAAAATGAAACAGTAGTATATCACATTATGTTTAAAAGTGACGATATATCGACTACTGGGGTTGAGTGAGAACGGTTGCTTAACGGAACCATAAGCGAACCCTGGCCGAAGCACGGACATAAGAAAAAGACAACCGGAAGTATTCACCCTGAAATGTGTTCCGTGCAGGTACATTGTAAAGATGGAGTGTGTGAATAAAGCGGGACAGCTTATGAGTCTGGCGGCTCTACAGCAACATGACCCCTACATAGTGAACCTACTGGACGTTGCCGGACAGGTCGCGCTCTATACATTCAACTCCAAAGCTAACGAATGGGTGAGATTTCAACCAGTATCGCCACATCAGCGCGCGCGCACGTCAGTTAGCCTGCAGTTGCTAGTAGCAACGCTATTGCTCAGCATCTCTTTATGATGATCTGCTGTGTTTGTATGTTTATTACCAGTTCTATCGATTCACCAGGAACACACAGGACGTTATGAGAGCGGGTGTGTCTGCTGGAACGTCGTATATATGCAGTCATGATAAACACACCTAGATAAACAACAGGTGTTTATAAAGGCACGTTCCAAAACGCTTAACGTGGCTTAAAGCACCTAAAAGCCGACGAGGGAAACCCACATTTCTGTCAAACCTACCTTGTAACGATGTCTAACTACTGTCAAAAGAACGATTCCATATTCGACAGATAAAGTGAATAATATCACGTTAAGCGTTTTCTCCCCCATAGAAGTCCATTATAAGTTAAAGTGTCTTAATGTAGCTTAACAACGACCGGGAGAAACCAAACTAAATGTATTTATAGTAAGGACTTGCCACTGTCAAAACAAGCTCATATTCAGTTTATAAAGTGAATAATATCACGTTGAAGCGTTCACCCCTATAGAAGTCCATTAGGAAACAGCTTAACGTATACCTTATCAACGATCAGGAGAAACCAAACTTCTGTCTAATTTTACTTGTTGTAAAGGTTTGCCACTGTCAAAAGAACCAGCTCTATAAAGTGAATAATAATTACGTTAAGCTGTGGCTATGAGTGTGAACACTTAACCTGATATTATTCGCTTTATAAACCGAATAAGAGCTTGTTCTTTTGACAGTGGCAAGTCTTTATTATAAATAAAAGTTGACAGAGGTTTGGTTTCTTCCGGTCGTTGTTAAGGTACGTTGAGCCACGTTAAGCGGTGTTCTTATAATGGACTTCTATGGGAGAGAAAAACACTTGATATTATTCACTTTATCTGTCGAATATGGAATCGTTATTAGAGATTATTAAAAGGAAGGTTTGACAAATATTTGGGTTTTTAGGTGCATAAGCCATGTCCCTTTATAAAGGAGTGGATGTATGATGACAGGCGTCATTTGATAATACAACTATAATGAAAGTTAGCTTAAACCAGTAGGGCATCAATTAAAAAATTGCTATCAGCTTTTATCTGATGGTTAACGTTAAATCACTCAAAACTCATAACTAGGCGCCAGTCTGCGATTGTAGGTTTTTTTCGTTTCCCTTTCCTGATATTTAGTGATCCGCACGGTAACTGAATATGAGATCTGTTTGAAAACTTACACATTTCTCTCACTTCAGGAGAAGACCGAGATTGAAGGCACGTTATTTGTTTATGCCAGGTGAGCGATGACTGACCGGAGCTGATATTATTGGTAACGCATTGATCTGTCTTGTAGTGGTGTGATGTAATGGGAGGATGTTTTTCTGCAGATCTGCGTCTCCCCATCATGGCTTCACAATTATGAACCGTCTGAGTACAGAAAACTTAGTGGAGCCCATCAATAAAGACTTGGAATTCCAGCTTCAGGACCCTTTCCTGCTCTACAGGAATGGCAACTGTAAGGGAACACTGTGAAAATCTGTTATCCGTCCATTGATGTGTTGAGAAGTAGCCCTGGTTCACTCTTATATAGTCAATGATCAAAACTGTCCTGATTGATAACATACAGGTTTTGGCAAGTTAAAGGCCTTCTTGTGTAACTGTACAAATGTCCACCCTCAGCTTAAGCTTCACATGTCTTTTTGCTGTCAAATATTTACTGATTTTAATCAAATAAATGTAATTTTATGAGTAATTTTATCTTGATCCTATTTGTTTCTCAGTCATCATTGTATTGCATGGTTTTGAAGCGATCGTTTTGATCATGAAACTAAGCATTTAACTTAACATCTGCATCAAATTGCTTATTTATACTCCGTTTGGGCCTCTGAAAGAGCTCCATATTCTCACTATATCATAAAAGCCTGACGTGGCGGAGGTTCCAGTTCCTGGAGGGTCGTCTCCTGCAGAATTTAGCTCCAACTCTAATCAAAAACACCTGAATCAGGTCCTCTAGGATCAAGTTTGATGACCTCTGCTGAAAAGCAAGAAAAATTATCGGACAGTAAAGTTTATCTGTCAAACCTTATGATTTCTGAGTATTATAACCAACACCAACATGTCACTGTCAGTCTTTTTGGTTGTGAAATGGGGAATATATAGTGCCTGCAACTTATAAACATTTACAGCGAACGCTGCTTTTAAACCGTTTATGTTGTAAAGTGCTGTACATTTAAAATTGACTTCAACCTTTTTTGGTTTAGTAAAACAGGTGAAGTTCTCCAGTGTGGTCGTATACCTTTTGGTTGCTTATTCGGCTGATATTTTACTCTAACTGTACAGATGGTCACAGCAATGTTTTTTCTCTTGTGGAAGAGCAGCTGAGCTGTATTTGATTGTGTCTGTTTCTCTGTGTGTCAGTGGGCATCTACAGTATCTGGTTCTACGATAAGGCCGACTGCCAGCGGATTGCCCAGCTCATGCTACAGTGAGTATCCATGTTTTAACATCAGCGAGATGCTGGTTGCCTGATAACTAGTGTCTGAGAGTCTGGATAAGGCTGCATTGCTGCTGAATCTCTGTTGTCCCTGCGGTTAAGTTTGTTGTTCTGTGTGTGTAGGATAGTCAAACAGGAGTTGCGAGTGTCTCCCGACAGAGGTCTGAGCGGCAGGACGAATGGTTGTGTTCAGAAAAGACCCACAGATATCCTGGAGCTACTCAGCAAGGCTAAAGAGGAGTATCAAAGGGTATGATCATCCTCGCGTCTCATTTTTCCCTTCCGTTTGTTTGTCGTTCACCTTCACAGCAAGATTGCTTCTCAAATTGATTGCTTATTATTATTATTATTATTATCATGGTAACACTCTACAATTAGGTTGATCAGTTAACATGAACTAAGAATGGACCATACTTCTACATCACTCTAGAAAGGAGACTCGACTGTATGAATGGTTCCTTCACCTTTCTGTTTCACCAAAGCTTCAAAGGAAAGAGATGGTTCTTTGAAGAACCTTTGACTGAAGTGTTGTTTGTAGATCCCAGAGCCGTTGAGAACCGTTGTGACACTCCCATAGGCTTCCATAGGAACTCAGGAATGCAGAAGTAAAGCGGGTCATGGAGCGGCCAATAGTGCCAGCACTGAAGTCATTATAGGAATACTAGAAAGAGTTTACCTGAATGGAGTTGGTGTCCTGGTGGTTTTTTTTTAATAAGTTTTTATTGGTTAAATTCCATATTTGCTGACTTTTTTAACATTAACTTATACATGAATGTCATAAAATAATAGGAGGATGTGAGCAGTGTTGAGGAACGTTACTTTTAAAAGTAATGCATTACAATATTGCGTTACTAATTACGTTACTTTTTATGGAAAGTAATGCGTTACATTACTTTTGCGTTACTTTTTAAACATGGGCAGAGCTTGAGGGTTTGTTTTTAATATTCTATTTATTTCACATCTGTAAAGTAGAATACAGAAGAAAGTTCAATACTCTTCAGCAATAAAAAAACCCAATAAAGCACAATAGTTATGCTTTGAAGCCCTTTCTGCTTGTAAGTGTGGTTGAACTGATCATCAGAGGTCAGCAGCAAAGACATTGGTTAATAAAATGAGTTTAATTTAATTATTGCAGCTTTGCTTCATATTCTGAGTCTAATTCATTTTGAAGTCTCAGGAGACTCGTCATAATATAATACACTTTTTGAATTCCACATTTTAAAAAAGCAAACCTTGTAAACATTGAGAGATTGATAATGTCTTAAAGTAAAACATAAATAAATAAGCTATTATGACCGCTATTATGTAGTTTCTATTTATTAAACTGCAATACCAGCATGTAGTGGTTAAACATGGCATTACATAGGAATGTTATATTTCTGGTGGCCAAACGCCTCTTATTTGCCCCTTTGCGCTGGAATGTAAAAACATTTTCTCTATTTTAACCCTAAATACTACTCTAATTGTAATATAAATAAGCATGTTAAAATATATTAATGCTGTCTCTTCACACTACATATTGAAAACAAACCTTTAATGCTCTTGAATTTTGATAATCCTTCTGCAGTGTATTTGCATGGTTTATATTTAAAATGAGTTTTAGTTTGAACAGAAATGTTTGAGTAATCGTTAACCAAAGGGTTCATGTTTAATGCATTGTGCTTACTGTAACCTTGTTGTTAGAGGCACGAGTGGCGTTTAGTGTAATAAGAGGCCGTGAATGAATGAATGAATGCTGTTTTTGTGTGTGTTTCTAGAGTCAGTCATTTGAGAGAGATGTTCAGGGCAGCTCTGAAGCTGTGCCATCACAGGAGAAGAGAGAAGACGTCACAGCCGCTCAACACGAGAAGGTACTGCTCCTAGTTAAGAAAAACAAAGGAAACTCTCTGTTAAGAGAGAGTGCATAGAGACTAGAAAGAGAGGGAACAGTGTGCTGCTTGGGAAATATGCGCAGCTGTATCTGAACTGAACTGACCTGAGCTAAATAATATGATGCATGACTTCAAACGTCTCCATAGCTGAGTTTCCGTGTTTTATTCTGTTTGTTATTGTGAGGAAAGTGAGTTTGCTTTGCAACGCACTCTTTGTGCCATCACTGTGTGTGATCGACCCATGTGACATGCATCTGTTTTTGTTTCTTCTCTGCAGCCGGGTCACTCAGTAGTGAAGCAGATCACGGTGGAAGAGCTTTTTGGCAGCTCTCTGCCCAAAGAAGCACCCCAGTCAACAAGCTCCAGTGTGGGAGAAGGCCTGCGTGGTCCTGCGTTTGCCCCTGCGTCTCACTCCGTGGATCCTCTCCTCACTCCTCGCCTCTCTGCTGACCCTGGAGGCCCAGCGCTGGTCTCTCTCTTTCAGGGTTGTGGCACCCGAGACACAAGACCGGTTGCTTCAAATACGGAGGAGAGTCAGAGCAGGTCCACCAGTCAGTCTTTGCGCAGAGGTTCGGCTGGTCCACTTCCTGCTGCGTATATGAGTCCTCTCACAGATGGGCATGGGCTGCCTGTGTCGCTGCCGGGGTTCATGCCCGGCCCGCTGGTCACCCCACAGAGCTTCCGAGAATCTGCCTGTAAGGTTCCAGGGCCCTTCACGGGAAAGGCTGCGGTGCCGGCACAGGTGACTGCATCGAGCAATGCTTTCATGGTATGTAGGTTTTTCTGTTGTTAGTTTTTTGTGCTAGTGCAGAAATGATTGATGAAATGGATGAATCTTTATGCACTTAAAATATGTTCTGATGCGAACTGATGCACCTGTGGTTAATTGGTGTGAACGTTGCAAATAATATCAAAACTCCTGATAAAAGCAAATAAAAAGATGAATATCTGGAAGTAATAAGAGTATTATAAAATACACAATACTGGTCTCCCAAATCAATACTGTCAGCAAAGCCAAAATAATCATGAGAATTTTTTTTTTTTATTTTTTTTTTAAACTATTTATAGCATTATGCTGCGATATTTTTTTTTTGTAAGCATAAAGACCCGTTCACTGCAAATAAAAAGCAAAAATCCAAACCCAAGCATGTCTGTATGATTTAATTACTTTTTTTTTTTTTTTTTTTTTTAAAGGGACAATGTTCATTAATTAAAATGTTCATTAATGTATCCTAACCTCATTCTTTTTGCCTTTGTTTTTCCATTAACGGGTGTCAAAATATATTAAACAAAGAAAACATATATAATTTAAAATATTAAAATAAAATACTGATTTTGTTTTTGATCTCTTGCTCTCGTTGACAGAGTAAAGAGGCCAATGCGTTTACACAGTCCTCGACTCTGGTCAAACCCATCCCAGTAAGTGCACTTTTGAAAGCATGGTCAGGTCTGAAGTATTGTTTGGGGGCAGTATACAGACATGGCCGTTATGATTGACGTCTCTCTGTCACGTGAAGGCGGGGCCAGCCGTCCAGGGGGAGGAGTCTTCTCTGCTGCTGTCTCCTAGTGTGTTCCAGCATTCAGTGACCAAGACAGCCGAGCCGCTGAAGAAGCCCGCCTCCCCGACGTCTCCCACAGCAGACTCTTCCCTGTACAGCCGCACACAGCTTAAAGATACACTCATACATCTCATAAAGGTACAGACTGACACCCGCTCGCTCACAGTGAAGAAAGACTCACTTTGGTCTTTAATGTCTGCCTGTATTTGTTTTGCAGAATGACGCCCATTTCCTCAGTGCAATCCATGAAGCCTACATTCAGAGCCTCTCTAAAGGCCTCAACAACATCAAGTTATAGCCACAAACTGAGAGAACTGCTGACCGTCATCATTCATGTCCATCTGCCAATCTCATTGTTTGTTTTTTCACTCTGTTACTCCCGGCACAGCTATGTGCAGTACGTTAAGGGACTTGTGCAATACGAAGCATTGCTTCTTTGAGGAATTGCTTTTGATTTATGATCCTGCCTTAGACATATGGATATAATACAGTATCCCAGGCTCAATAGTGTTTTACTGTTAAATCAGTATTGTGGTCTGCAGTTCTGGCGTATATAGATCTTGTGTAGGATGTGCACTATTTCCTCTTCCTTACAAACTTTGTTGTTAAATTTGGTCATATAATGAATAAGGTTAGAGTTAAACTTTTTTTTTTTTTTTCTTGATGTCAAAGTTGAATTGTTTTGTGCAGGTAGCAGACTCTGTAAACGTCAGCGTGTACAGTTACGGTGCCACGTATTGCTTTTTAAAATCGCAGACAGATTCGAATATGAAATAGTTTATTTAAAGCGAGATACACCAAATCAGTATTTTAGTGTTCCTGAAAGGTGTCTTGCGTATCAGCTCCTTTTAAGACATCGTATCAGCAGCAGGAGAAATAATGTATGTGTGGACCAGATCATTTAACACAAGCCACAATTAATATCATTTAAAAAAAATCAGCTTGCACTATTAGTTTGATTTTGTTTCAAATTCACACAAGGTTTATGTACTGTGCTTGTTTACACTTAAAAAAAAAAAAAGCTGCCTTGATTCTGTTGTTTTTTTGTTAGCCGTTATCATGGAGAATTTTAAAACCTCACAAAGTTGTGATGCAGTGTGGCGGCAGCTGCAGACTCGTTTCGAATGCATTCAGATACTCCGTTACTTTGATTTGACTCGAGTTCATGCGCAAATAAACTCACTGTAATTTAGATGATTGTTTGCAAATGTATTATGAAACAAAGCATAATGAGCAGCTTGTTTAAATCCTTTTTCCATGAGTTTGTGCCGTTTACGGGTCGCTGTGATTTAAATACTAATGTGGAGAGCTGCTGAGTTTATATTAATGTAAGAGAAAGCATACAACAATTATATAATCATAATCAGCCCTTAAATATTATGTGCTGGTGAGCCAGAATATATTAAAAGCACTTGACGGGTGAAGTGAACAGCATTGTTACAGGCCTGTGAAGATGTGGGATTTCTCAGGCAGCAAGTGGCAGTCACTTCCTGAATTTCAGGTTGTTGGAAACAACGAAGTGGGCAAGTCTGAGTGACTTTATGGCCAAAAATAGTGATGCTAGATGACATGCTTCTCTGAAACAGCAAGTGTTGTGGAAAATCCAAGAAGAGTCAGGGTCATGGGCGCTGAAGGCTCGTTGATGTACATAAGGGCTCTCAGATTTGAGCTTAGAATGTGCAAATGTTTAAAGGAGTAGTTCACCCCAAAATGAAAATACTGTCATCATTTCCTCTCCCTCAAACCTGTATGAGTTTCTTTGTTCTGCCGAACACACAGGATGATATTTTGAGGAATGTTTCTAATCAGGCGGTTTTGAGTCACCATTGACTTCCATAGTATTTGTCCACTGAAGAGGACCCCAGGACTAAAAGCATGTTGGGGAAACAAAACGTATACATCAATATTCGTATGAAATATTACATTTTATTATGAAAATCTGGCCAATTACTACTTCCATTAGTACACTTTCTTTCAACATGCACATTAATGTGCAAACTACATGCAATGCATTGATAACATTGTATTTAATAGGAAAACCAGTTTATGAAAGTTTTACACACATATTGCATAAAGCATATTGTAGCCTATATCAAATGATTCTGTTATGCAAGGGATCATGTGCAGCCAGCAGGTTGTTATCGCAGGATAAAGCGCGGCAGGCTTACCGGCAGCACACCGCGAAGGGCTTTATTCTGTGATGATAACTTTCTAGCTGTACATTATCCCGCTTATTACACGGCTTCTTGCCTCAAAAGTAAATAATAAAACAATAAATAAATAATACAATACAATAATAAATCATTGTTTTAACCTGGGAGTCAGTCGAGTCATCTTCTGTCCACTGCTGAAATGCCCTGCTTTTGTTTTTTTCACACGTTGAAATTAATGTTAAAGTTCTACATTTGTGATGTAAAAAGGTCAAGATGATGCGCTGCACCGCGTGAGCCTGTGTTATTAGTTTCGGTTGTTATCTGGTAATAACAAACCTGACCAATCAGAATCCAGTATTCCACGAAGCCGTGTAATAACACAGCTGAGAAACATCTTTGGTATAAAAAGAAATCCTGAAACCTAAACTGATTGATGTTTTTGCCTTTTCATGTTTATTCATGTAATTGTATTATATTTATATATATTTAGTCCATGTGCCTCATTTATAAAATGTTGCACAGAAATCATCCTAAATGTGATCTAACGTCATCTCTCGAATACGTGTCACTTACTCTTGATTCACAGAAAGAGCGCAGGGACAGAAAACGGTATGCATCCACGCATCGCAAATAATCTTGGCAAGCAAATTAGTGGTTTTAGTTCTTGAAAACGACTCCTAATTAATGTCATTAACAGATAAAAATATCAGCCACAAACTTGCAAGAAAAAGCGCACAAGTCTGCTCAGACCCAGAGGTGACGTCAAAGACCGTTTTAACGCGGTGAGCATGATTTCACCAAGTACAAGATGTTCCTAACAACCAATCAGAACTGAGGAATATTTTTTATGGAAATATGTTTTAGGCTTATAATCATGGTTCCGTGCTTCTACACCCGTGTTAATCAGTCCTTTCACACTGAATTTTTGACATTTTGGGTAGGGCTAGTTTAAGAGTAAGGATCGGGATAATGTTATATTTTTGGACGGTAATGTTGATCCAGGATCAACATTAAATCACGGTGACCATTTTAATAGAGAGCTGGCGTGGATTTATAGATGAGGTAGCATAACATATGGATACAATATTATTTTTCAAAAATGCTATTTTTCCATTGTCTTATGCTCTAACCACGGAGGGAAAAAAATACTAACTTCAAGCTTTTGTATCTTGCAATTCTGCCTTTTGTCAGAATAATCTAAGTCAGAATTGGGAGATATAAAGCTGAAATTCTGAGAACATATCAGTCTTTTTTTCTGCTCAAAATTTAACTTCATAACTCACAATTCTGACTTTATATCATGCAACTCCCTGCTGAAAAAACTGCTGGTTTTAGCTGGTCTCCTAGCTGGAAATGTGGCCAAAACCCTTCTAAAACCAGCTTGTCTTCTTGTGCTCTAATCATGGAGAAAAATAAATACTAAATTCCCAAAGCTTTTTTTTCAGAATCTTAGGAGGATCTTCATATATCCAGATGGTGGTAGAAAGGCACTGAGCTGAGCCGCCATTAAACCTCAGAAGAAGAGCACTTGAATGAGTTGAGACAATTGCAGAAATGGCAAAGAGGTGTGTTTTCGGCTCTTTTCAGCATCCCACGACTGCCTTGGCTCCGGTCCCGCTGGCTCGAGTTCCTGCACTCTGAGGAGGAAGGGTTAAGGGTGAACTCCAGGCATTTCACAGCCGAGTGCTGTGCAGGTAGACACCATCATAAGCTTTCCACTGATGTATGATAGGTCAATATTTGGTACAACTATATAAAACTCTGGAATCTGAGGGTGCAAAAAATGTAAATATTGAGAAAATCGCCTTTAAACTTGTCTAAATGACGTTCATACACATGCATATTACTAATCAGAAATTATTAAATATCTTTATGGACAGAGGCGGACAAAGTACACAAGTCCATTACTTGAGTGGAAGTATAGATATTACTGCTCAAATATTACTCCATTACGGTGACCGGGAGGGGACGTCTTCGGTTCACTTAGTTTTGTCGTGGCCACGACTTATTAACTCGTGGGAACGTG
>JAUMHP010000294.1:4436073-4452213 GCA_032361065.1 Enteromius trimaculatus
AAGTAAAAATAAAAACTGTGGAGCATATATTTGTGCACTAAAAGGTTTATTTTTCTTTTCTTCTGTGTTTAATCTTGTGTTCCCTAATACTCTCTGAATGTAGACGAGATGATGTAAATGTCATTAATTTAATATTCTGATATAGAGGGCTGCATTGGGATTGGGATTGGTGTGTGCGTCTCATACCGGGTGGCAAACATGGCCCTGAGTGAGGAGAAAGTGGCTGCATCCTCTTTTAGGGCTTTGAGCTCGTTGCGAAGCTTCATCATGGTTTCAGTCACCATGGCCTTTTCGTTCTCATATTTGCTCTTCAGATTGGCCAGCGCCACCTCAGCGGTCTGGAAAACAACAACACACACACACACACACACACACACAGGGAATTAGCAGCTTGTTAACGAGTATCTTCATGCCTTACAGTCGCCAGTGTTGGAGGAAACTCATCATAAGTTATACCAGTAACGTAATCAGATTACTTTAAGTAACATTACATTTACAACAAAATATCAGAGTTACTTTTGTAAGTTGAACGTACTTCACGGTCAAGATTAAGCCAATATAATTTCATTTATTTTAAATAATATTTAAGAAATTATTAATGTGCAAAATAAACATACTTAAGACAATGTCTTTTCTAATATTTAATAAATTAACTAAAAAAGAACCAATAGGGGACTCTGTATTGTGGGTGGTAACTCAGAGCCATCACAATAAAAGTCCTACCTCAAACAATCAACCAAGCTCAAAAAATCTATCAGCCAATTAAAAAAATATTGACCGATATATCAGTCGACGCAATGTTAGTTTCGCGAAATGTAGTGTATAGTGATGAGGGGTAAACGCTGACCTGTTTGTTGGCCTTCAGGACGGTTCTCAGCGTGGCTATCTGCTCCCTCTTGGTGCTGAGGAGCGATTTGAGCTTGAGGATCTCCTCCACGCTGGCCTCCTGGTCTCGGTCTGCCCCAAGACCCAGCTCCAGGGAAGCCATGCGCTGGCGCGAGAGCTCGGTGGTGCGGTCCACCGCTAGCTGCAGGTGTCGGATCTGGTCACGGATGATGGCCACCAGGTTATAGATGTTCATGGGCTCTTTGCGGGGATCAGCCACGGGGGACGGGACGGAGGAGACCGGAGACGAAGCTCCATCGCTGGGGAAGAGGCCGCGGGTCAGCAGGATGGGAGAGCGTCGTCCGCGGCCATCAGGGCTGCCCCAGCCGTTGACACCCGCCTTGCCTTCGCGGTAGTAGTCCAGCATGATGCGGTTGGGCGTTTCGTTGTTGCACATGCATACATGATGGTAGAGGTTGGCCAGCTCCTCGCTGAAGGTGGCCAGCTCATCTTGTGCGATGTTAAGGCTGCCCTGGGATTCACCTGCCACTTCGCTGGCTTGACGGAGCTCTTTCTCCAGCTTCGCCAGCTGCTCGCGGTCGGCTCTGCTGCTGCGCTCCTGAGAAGTGACCTGCGCACCTAAAGATGCAACCTGGCTCTCCAGCTGCGCCCGCTCCTCCTTATACTGAGACTGACAGGCTGAATGTTCTGCCTTCAACGTTTTCAGCTCCTCCTTCAGCTGACTCGCCTCCGACACGGCGACCTGCGGCATCAAACAAATCACGTAATGTCACTGTTGACCTGGGAATGCATCACAGTCTAAAAGGCAGGTACCTAAATTAAACAAACTTAAAAGAGAAAGAGACAGATCTGAAACGCATTTCTACATGGCCATATCTGCACATAGTGACAGCACTGCCCACGTAAAATGACATTTTCATGCTTTAATTTAAGCACTTGCAAATGCAGTGAGATTAAGTCCACGAAGACTATTTCTATTATTTAATGAATTACTGTTAGCTGAAGTTCAGTGTCTGGACATTTGATTTATTTGGAGAAACACTGAATCCTATGTTTTGTGATTTGAGTTAAGAGCTGTTGCAGAAATCTGTTTGTCTGGCGTCTTACTCTTTTGTTTCTGGGTTGTGTTATTGACATTTGTATATTGACAGAGATAAACTGTGCACTTCACGTAACAGAAGTGTGAATGTGAGTGGAATATTTCTCAAATGTTCAAAGGGCTCTTTCTTACCCTAGGGCTCAAAATAACTACCTAAATAGTGTTTTTTTTAATTATATTTTTTAGCTGTTGAATGAAAACGTCGTTATTTACTGGTTCACCATTTTAGATTCAGATGTTTTTTTCTTGTGCCAAAGATGAAAACAACCACAAAAGAATAATCATCTACGGGAAACGCCTCATATTTCTTCACCTTGTACTTGCACTCCAGGATCTCGGGGCCGTTGATGTCCACCTCGTAGTATTCACTGTCCTCATTGCTGTCGCGATCTTTCTCGTTGTCCAGAGCGGACTGGCGCTCTTTGCTGGCCTGGAGTTTGCGGACGGCGTTGAGGTTCTCCGTGAGACGGCTGACCTTCTCGTGCTGCTCAGAGAGCGCCCCATGGGCCTGCTCCAGCTGCTTCTGAGACTCCTGCAGCGTAGACAGCAGCGTCACCTTCTCTCGCTCCACCTGAAAAACAACCTTCTTCATTAGCACCACACAAACCGTCTGATCCCACACTAACGCATACACTCTGACTGCATACAGGTCGCCTTGTTGCAGAGTCAGATACATACGCTCAAGTCTGACTTCTGTGTGGAATGGGATATTTTCAGAGTTATTGTATTAGGTACTGCAGGTGTTAGTTTTAGTTTACATAATATGTGTGTGTGTCTCTACGGTGTTTATTTTCTATTAGTGTATATAATATCAATTATATACATTTAAATCTAAATATTTTCAAAATATACTGTATGAGTGTGTATTTATATATAGAAACCGTATACACACACACACATCTTATGCAAACAAAAACCTTGATTAATTGTTTAAAGATCTCGATTCATCTCAATGACCCTGTAATTGTAAAAAGGGAAAAAAAAAAAAGCTTGAATAACTGCTTCTAAAAGTTTACGATTAAAACAAAAAAAGAAATGCCACCTTCATGCCACCTTGACAGATATTTGCTCGTTTCCAGTATGAACTTTAATTTTGTTCAGTTTGTCACACGTCATTTCTTTATTTTACACTAAACGCAGCATGATTCATGAATGTTCAGGTCTTTGTACCGCAAGGAAGATATGTTTTTGCTACAGTTGAAGTCTTCCTGCTCATATAATCTGCGCTTGTGGAATAAAGACTGCAGTATCTTTCCAGTCGGTAAAAGCACTTTACTCACACATTATTTACAGGACTTGCTGAAACTAGCAGCGGTGTGTGATCTGTTAACCTGTACTGACATGACCCAAAAATGTGGCTGTTGAGATGGGAGTCCACCGATATGAATTTTTGGCTCTGTACTATGGTTTGCGGTTCAGTTTAACCGTCTGTTTGTTTGTGTCAGTTGCAGTGCGGCTGTAATATAAAAACCTAACGATACTGCACTGAGCTGACCTTTTTTCCTTTGTGTCTGAGGCCATATTAAAATCTTGAAACTCAACTCAGAACTGTTATGATGGGGGGAAATGTGATTGGTCACTTCTGCTAAATTAAGCATTAATAACAAAAAAGTTTGATTTCACATTCTCAAAGCAGAAGTCTTGCATTGTAACTTCATTCTCAAACGGAAGTGGATTTTTTAAGGGTTTCATGTTACTAAAAAAAAATCTTGTAATACAGAAGCAGTTGAGCAGTTGGAGATGCTGGAAAATCACGTTGTCTCAGCTGCCCTTTCATTGTGTCAGGAATGGATTTCTTGATTGATCAATAGCAGTGTTCAAAGGTCACGAGGGTCTGATTACCATAATGGCTAGAGCTCGCTCATATTGCTCCTATGGTTTTGGCAAACATCATCACCACTGGACAAAACAGTATGCATAAAGACAACCCGTAAGAGGTCAGAGTTTCTAATTTGACCTCCTGACAGATGGCTGAACTCAAGGTGTCAGATGAGGCGGGCGCTCAATGCAACGTCCACTAATAGGATTTAAACAGTCCAGCTGTCAGCCAATCAAACACAGAGCTACAGAATACACAGGTTACCAACTTGGTGTCAAGGCTGAAATCATTAGTGAAAAACTTGCTTCAATAACGTGGTTTGACCAGTAACACAAACACAGCCTAACCTGAAGCTGCTGAGCTGCATTTGGATGAATAGGTCAACACATGCTGTCAATAAAGAAAAACACAACCTAAACTGACTGCGGTGAGAAAGCAGCAGTGAAGAAAGCATCTGATTACAGCCTTGTGAATGTTTGTTCAGTCACCTCACATTTACTTCTGTAGTACTTTATGCCTTAAACCAAGCAGTCATCACACGCCAAAATGTAAAAATATTGTTAAAACATGAATATGACCTCGCGTTTCAATCAGTGTCTGGAAAACTTTCGTCCATCATACAAAAAACCTGGATTAGGTTTGATTTTCTGCGTTTTCCCGTGGGAAAGGATCACGAAGACAAAAAAACCTTTACAATATTTAACATGAAAAACCAGAGTCCAGAGTTGTAACAGCACAGATCTGTTAACGCCCATGCCTGTCTGAACACACATCTTACCTGCAGCAGCTGTTGTTTGAGCTTCTGGATCTCTGAGATGTTGAGCTCATTCAGTAAATTGTCCACGAGGCTGGAGGACGGTTGGAACAGCTCTCCTTTTTTGGGCGTGGAAACGCGGTTGTCGTTGCTGTCGATCTTGTCAAAGCCATTCTCGTAGACGTGGAGGGGTTCGTCGTTGTTGGGCTCGATCGAGGTGTCGTCGCTGAACTTCAGCCCATCGAGGGAGATGCTCAAAGGACTGTGGTACATCGAGTCTCCGATAGTCATGTACTGCGACAACTCCTTTCTTAAGGCGGCCTGTAGTTACGGACAACAAATAACACTGAATCAGACCTCAGGGTGGACTGGCGGACGCCTACAGCAGGCTTTCATCTGAAACAAACACTTTCTGAAGAGGCTGTAAAAACTTGGGTGCTGTGGGTGGTGGAGATCTGGTTTCTCGGGATTTCTGAGTGGGTTTTAGCGGGTTACTAAGCAACTACAGAGCAGTTCTTGGTGGATTCAACCACCCTCATGTCAAGTCCTCAAACATAAACAGGACTGTTTTCCTTGTGTTAACCAAAAACGTCCAAACGCAGAAGCGAATGGCTTAGAATTATTAGAAATATGCCTAAAAATGTAGATACTAAGGGTATTCCCAAAGATTTTTATGATTCCAGCTCCTTAATGACTACAACTGAAAGCACCCCAGTCCATTTTACTCATATATTTACTCAAATGCATGCTTAGTATTGTTTAAAAGATTAAGATATTAAACATATAATATTAAAACCTCATATTCAATAGTGTTATTACTAATTGGACTGCCCTGACATGATTGGATGAGAACAAAACTTGACCTACTGCTGATATAAACTGACAAACTTTACAGTTAATGAACTGAATCACAACTGACCTGACTTGAGCTGAATAATTACACTTCAGACAAAATATGAAGTTTGCATCCCTCGTTTGTTACCATAAGGCTTCTTTATTGTATGAAATGCTATATAAATAAAGGTGACTTGATTAATGATGCAGCACAATCTGGTTTTACCAAAACAAAACCATCTAAATAGGCAGGAACGGTTTTGAATGATGTAACTACACCAATTATTTGTTGAAATACATTTAAAAAGGGTTCATTACAGATTTAATCAAACGTATTAAGTGCAAATTATAGGAATGTGTAATATACAGCATACATTTAGTAAAATCTAAACCCTTTTGTTCTAGTTGACTAATGAGTTTATATTCATTGAATGGCTTTCCTGAGGTAAATGTAATGCGTCTAAACCGTAATGGGTTTTTTTAATAGAAGCCGTTTTTGATTTCCAGCTGACCTTATGGGGAGGTCACATAATATCTAGCTGTAAATAATAATAACAACAGAGAAAGAAGATCATCTCTTGCCTTCTGCTCCCTCTCAGTCTTGATGGTTTCCAGTGCCTCCCCAAGCTGCCTCTCAGCGATCTCCTTCAGACGGACGGCATCTTCCAACTGACTGTTCAGAAACTGGGTATCCTCCTCCAGGCGACGAATTTCATGTTTCAGACCCTCGAACTCAACCTACAAGATGCCACACACAAGCGAACCGTGACTAGTGCCACACCGAGAACGTCTCCGGCAGAAACTCCCCTGACGGAGGTGACGTTATTACGGATGGTGGCTGAACGTTACCTGGCTCTGCTTTAAGACAGAAACGTGTTTCTGGAGGGTGATGTTCTCCTCCTCGAGTTCGCTGTAGTCCTGCAGCAGGCGAGCCTCTCTGAACTTGAACTCTTTGATGTCGTCGCGCAGACGAGACCTCTGCAGCTCCACCATCTGACTGTTCTGTAAGACACAAGCGTGGGCCGGTGAGTTTAAAGTAGCTGTTTTCTGTGTGAGTTCATGTTAAAATGTTATCTATTCCTGTGATTTTTAACATCATTTCTCCAGTCTTCTTCAGAAATCGTTCAGTTGTGCTGCCCAATACGTTTGTGAACGCTGCCATACACATGTTTTCAGGATTCTTTGATGAATATTGTTTAACAGTAAAAATGTCTTTATGGTCACTTTTGATCAATTGTATGCATCTTTGCTGAATTAAAGTACTGAGTGAATACGCCCTTGAGAATGCGTACAGGATTGTGAACGCTTGCATGCTTCGCTCTAATCAACCAGACTTTTATCCTTTGACCCGCTTGCTTCTGTTTATCTCTCCATCTGTACGCCTCCCTCTCTATCTCTCCATCTTCACCCCATCTGCTCAAAACACATTTCATTTCACCTTTGGCTCATTAATCCTGTCCAGAGGACTGTGCCATTAAACACACAATCTCTTGCTTTTCACAAATCGTCCCTCACGGCACACCATCTGTCTTCACATTTATTTATTTCATTCATTTTGCATTGATTTTACTAATATAAAACTTGATCTTCTTCATTTTCTTTTAATCCTATATATTTCTGCGCTAATGAAGAAGAAGAAACACTGTAGACCCGATACTGGTGTAGTGTCAAACATATCATTATTATTATTAATTCAGTAAATTATGATACAGTTTGGTCAACAGTCTCCCCACAGTGACTGCTTTTGGACTTTCAATATGTGTTTTTGATTGTTTTCTGCAAAGTGAGTGAAATCCTCGATAATAACACAATAACATCAATTCTGTTATTTTAACACAAAATAAATGGGTACTTTTCTAAAGCTTCCAACTAGGGCTGAAATGATTAGCTGATGTTATCATTATGGACAAATGTTTTTGTTGTGGAGTGGTTGTTTGGTCTCGTATGCTGCAGTAATGTGGTTTGACCAGCGTGGAGCTAATCTAACCCTCCTGGATGCACTTCGAGAGCGTCTGCATGAATACATGTGCGCCAAACACAGGTGGAGACTGACCTCTCTGAGTTCCTGAGTGATGGTGGCGAGCCGGTCGTTCTCCGACTGGACGTTGGTCAGGATGTTACGAGCTTGTCGCAGCTCAGACTGCAGCTCTTGCATGCGCTGCTCGTAATACGCCTCCTTACACGCCGACTCCTGGATGAGCGACTCCTCGCGACTCTCGCCGTCAGCCGCCACCTTCCTGTGGTTGGAGTGGGCCTGTCCGAACGCCTGCGCAACACAACCAAATTTTAATGATCCTGCATTAAAATACTAATGTTTGAGTAATTAAGCCTTCTCCAATCACCATGACTTGCTTAAAATAAAATCTATAAATATGAAACAGTTTAAGCGTATCATAATGTTAGTTTAAATGGTTAACTTGCATAAATGTGCACTGTAAGACAACAGAAGCTGAAGCGCTCTCTGCAGGACACGAAGGCGCCAATGTCATCACTTGCATACGTTTTTAAAATAATATGCAAATAATTAAATGGCATGACTGGTTCAGTCTACACAAATACAATTTAGCCTACTGCTGAAGTGTTTGCAGGCAAATCTCAGGTCAGCGCTCAAGCCGTACATCCTGCAAGCTCCACAATAAAACCTCATTTTTCTTCTTACATGACATTGCTTGACATAGCTGCACGTTCTTATCCTGGCTTAGCAAACATGCCACAGACTTAACCAAGAAGCGCAGATTAAACTAGGTCAATGCTTTTTCTGTTATCTGGTTCTCTTAGCTCTAATTTTGTGTTGTCTTCTGTGGCCAGACCTGAATTTTGTTTTCTTTGAGCAGGTAAAATGAAAATTGAGGACGCAGTGCATCGTCACACCGTATTGAACCGAATCGATGACATGATAATCATAATTGAACCGAACCGTACCGTGTAGGTTCACACCGCTAACGTTTAGAATCCAAATCATAAATATTACACCTTTTTAGCATCATTAAATGAGTGACTTATAACATCTCTGTTATGGAAGACACATCGTTATAATCACCCATGATCACCTACTGTCAAATAATGTGGATGTTTTTGTTTCAGGCGTGACGTTGCGAAAACCGTTTCTAAAATTTTAATTTCATGTGTCGCCGTCACAGCTAGTCTGGGAGAAAAAACTCTATCGCGTGTTGTGACGTTGCGTCATGTGTAGTTACGACACGGTGCTTCGGATAATAAAAGCTGGGGTGAAAACAGGAAACGGTTGTTACTCACACATGTTGTTTATAATCGCGTACAGCAGCACAGCTCAGAAAGGTTATTGTTCCCGTGATCCTGGCCGGAGGAGGAGGAAGTGTTTCCTGCGTTTCCTGTGAGCTCAGGCACCTGGTGAAGCTACTTTCAATGAAATACATTAGCTCGCCGCATGGGAGTACAGTGCAGTTCAGTTTTGTCTTTTAAAGACAAAAGGTGCATCGTCTGTGGTGAATTGGTTTGGGTATAGGACAAGTGATCCGAATCAGAGGTATTTAGCAAGCGGTGGGAACTGGTATACTGTCAGACACTATAGTACCTGTTGTTCTGAGAAAAAACACATTTACCTTACAATACACTGCAGTGAACAGAACGCTTGTTTTTAACTTAAAATATTGCTGCAATTCAGTTTAAATAAAATTACATTTCTTTGTGTTAAAATTTTTATTCGTGCATTTTCAGATCGCTATATTGTGATATATAGCGTTATCGAGGTAGAAAATAGCTTCTACCGTGATAGAATAGTTTGGTTGTATCGCCCACCCATATCGTTTCTATTGTGGATACACTTATGTCACATTTTAGCTCTTCATCATCATGGAAGTGTACAATTTGCAACATTTTAAACTTTCTAAACTTTGTTTTACTCTCACACAGTGGTTTAGGTTAGGTTATGTCTGGAGTGGGAGAAAACATTCAGTTGTCTTAAAGTGACAGCAGCAGGTGTATTATGGTGGTGTCACTTTAAGACGGATACAACTAAATGTGAAAATCATAGCTTTTGACTGAATAACGTCTGCAGCTTTAAGAAGAATCAAAGTATACTTAATTTATGATTCAATTTATTCCCTAAATGCTACTGTTAAATAGACCTACTCTACCTGGAAAAAGCAGTTTACTGTTTTTAACAACGAGATAAAATAATAAATAAAATCAAGTGATGTAAGAATTCTTACATTATCCACCCTTGCTTTGCCCTAAATGATCTTTCATTATTTACTTTTGTTTTGTGGCCTTGTAGGGCTAAATTTTAGGAAATTAATTTGTACCGCTCACTACTTTTAATTTTAAAAACCAACATGAGAAAGAATCATGATGAGACTGTAAATCATGATAACAATATTAAAATAATGTGTTTGCCATTACGCCCAACCCAAATTTCCCTGAGGTTAGGGCCGGGTGGTTTAACGGTATTTGCCATGTGATGATGGTAGACGTGTGCCAACTAGTAGAGATTCTGCTATATCGTTAATGCCATGGGAGGTGTTTGTGCAGATCTAAAGGGAACACCTTCCCTTTAACCAGATTTTGGTCAAAATGGCATCACACCGTTCTACGGAAGCCCATTTCTGCCACTAAATAAATTATAGTTACTGCAACTTTTTCATCTCACAATATGATCTCATGATACAAACTCGCAATTGCAAGACATAAAGTCCAATTTTAAATGGAAAAAGAGACTGATATGTTCTCGCAATTCCAACTTACATCTCACAGTTGCGAGAAAATAAATCTGAATTGTGAGATTAAAAAAAAACCCACAAAAATCACAAAAACTTTTTTTTTTTTTTAACTCAGTGGCAGAAATAGGCTTCCATACCATTCATCCTTCAAATTCACTGGAAGTATTTCAGGTCTTTAGTGACGAAGAGCGAGCCGTTTAGGTGACGAAGGGCAAAAGGCTGGCATGGAAGCACAGTGCTACCCAGAATATCAACTCGTGCTATAACAGCTGTTGCCTCCAAAGCAAACGGTCTATAAACCTCCCACGTTGATGGAAACCTGTTTGCTTTGTGGGACACCTGCTAGTAACAGGACCAATCCTGAGTTACTCCACACAATGACTAATTTAGGAGATTTGTTTTCGATTGCACCCTCAAGAAACAAAGACACACTGTATGAAGAGAACGCTCTTAGCATACCGGGGTCCTGTTGTTCTGCTATATAGCTGCCAGCATCTAAAGCCCCGCTAATCGACCCACTAACCTGCATTCACAAAACACGGCTGGAGTGTGTGTTTGTGACCCTGCTCGTCAGCTGGTAAACATTAACAGGAGTTATGTCTCCAAAAAAAACACACACCACATACAGCCTAAGGGTGAGCGATGATGACATGTGCCTTTTGTAGGCATTTTTACATTCTTACACCTGTTTTCCATATTCTATAAATGCACCAACTTTAGTCTCAAATTCTTATCAATAAATTCAGATTGAAATGAAATCAGCATCAGAATTTGTTTGCGCAATATATGACCGAATCTGCATCGAAGTGTCATTTAGACGCACTGAATAATGATAATGCTGCAGTCACGCGTGCATAATTAATGTTTTAAAAACAAAACGTTGAATAGTGATATATGAAATGATTTTTATATGATTTTACGAATCAGTCCTGCGTGGCTCTGAGACACAAAACATTTCCGCAGCGGCACCGTTTGAAACCGTTTTAATTGGTGAAAAGCTACAGAAACAGGAATTGTATTACCCACAGTTTAACTTACTTAATATTTATTTGTTTTTTGAACAATAATGCTTCAATTTGGAGAAAAACGACACTTATCCTATGCTACTGATTAACTAGGCTATAGCCTATCATATGATATTAATATAAGAGCCATACAATGTGAAAGCTAACACACTAGTATATGTATGCACTCTCTGGATGTGTTCTTCCTAGTTATTCTGATGTTTTCTCACTATTCTCTTCAAACATCACTATAAAGCTTCACAGAGCTTCTGCACACAACCAGCTTGTTCTGTTAAACTACAATACTCAAAGTAATGTAGGTCAAGCTGACTTATCAATAAACAGAAGGAGCTTGTGAATAGAGACAATCTCTAGAAACGGACCTGAATGTGACAGAACAAAAATAAACACAGGAAGGTTAAGACTAGAATCAGCGGGTTCTGATAATTGCCAGGGCTTGTTACGGTTAAACGATAACAGGCCTATCGTCACAACATGTTTCTGTTGCTGACTGACCCTCGCACTTCCTCATTTACACAAACACCAACAGCGTATCTCCATCTCTCGTTCTGAGCAGAGACAGAGACGTGTTTATCTGCAGCGCGGCCAGAGGAAACCATCTGCATTCTCCTCATTCCATTCTGGGTTGTAACTCGCTCGGCCGTTTAGGCGGGACCAGAGACTCCCGCAAAAATTCAAAAGCAGGCCTGTCACGTTTCACCATTACTCTCGAGCTGCTGGAATTTAACCGACGCCTGTAAGATGTTACAAACACCGTGAGGACATCTAACAGGGGTCTACTTGACACCTGATAAATAAAAAAAAACGCCTATTGCTGATAAACAAACATTCTAAAAAGCCTCTTCATGTACTCTCAGGGCAGCACTTCTACAGTTACAGACACATCTAAGAAACCAGTCATCTGAAAGCTGAATAAACAGTCTTTCTATAGATGTACAGTTTGTTAGGATAGATATTTGGACAGATTAGCAAATAATAAATAAAGTGTTGGTATCTATAATCGCGGGTATATTTGGTGTCCCTGTCGGTCACCGTCAGCTCTGTTACCTCGATAGACTTATAATGAAGAAAACAGTGTAACAGAGTTGACATTTTTTCAAAAAACCATAAAGGCTAAGAAAACATGACACTTATGAAAACCTGATGTGCGAACAGTAATAAACTCTGTTTTCCTTTTGATGTTGCGGTAACAGAGTTGATGTTTTAAAAATAACTCTTGGTGAGAGACGTTTTTAGATACAAATATAATAGAGAGCACAGATACTTTCAGAGCTTCAGATCTTATCAGTGAGTGAAAGTGACATCATTTCCTGTAACTCCACATTTCTGAAAGATAATTCCACAGATTTAAAAGAAAAATATGGCGTGGTGTAACAGAGTTGACAAGACTTGGGGACACACTTTTTTTCTAAGAAATAAAATCATTTTAAATAATTTAATGGTGTAGAATTAAGTAACTAACTACTTAAGGCTTCAATAAATAAAATGAATAAACTGTTGCCAAAAGAAAAGTACTACAAAATATTTAGATTTTTGATACATGATTACAAAAAAATACACTGACACGTTCAAGAAGAAATCATGATTTTAGCTATTAAAGACACTTTTAAAATAAATTATTATATTCTTATGGGCTGCAACATCTTGCAATTCATAAAGAAAAATAATTAATACATTAAATCAACAAAAATAATTAACCATTTGGAAAAAAAAAAGGAGAAAAAAATAATGGGTTTGTTTTTGTGAGGACACCAAATGTACCAGCAAATGCAGAATATATATATATAGCCATCGGCTTCATCAGAAAAATGTTATTTCATTCCCAACAACCGCCGCACGCGCAGAAAGAGACACATTTATGAAAAAATCATCGGACTCGCACAATCCCAGAATTTCACCCCATTCTGAAACACCGTGAGGTCATTCCATCATATCAGCGACACAATGGCGTCATTTCATCGTTATCAACTGCGCGATGGCATAATGACAGCATTTTGACGCCCGCTACACGAAGACGATCGCGCCGCGTCGGTGTCGCAGTTACCTCGCGCAGCTGCTCCAGCTCCTGGCGGACGCTTTCATACTCCGCCTCCAGCTCGTCGTACTGCTGCTTCAGCTGCTGCTTCTCCTCCAGCACCGCGAGCCCGTACTCCGCCGCCTGGATCTTCTCCCGCGTGGTCTCCGCCAGCTCCCGAGACAGCCGCTGCATCTCCGCCCGCGTCCAGTCGCGCTGCTGCTCTGCGCTCATCTCTATCGGCAGACGCGTTTAGATCGTGCTGTCCGCGCACCGCATGATCGCGCTCTCCTCCGCCGTCGTTGATAGACTCCCGCCGGTGTGTGTTTCTGTGCAGGGGTCGAGGAGCTCGTGCTTTATTCCGCCTAATGCAGGTCCATGACCGCGTCGCCTCCGCTCCTCTCCCCTCAAGAACATGGAGCGGAGGAGAGGCTGTAATCACTGAAGGAGCTGACAGAACGGGGCTTTCCTTGGAATGAGGACGGGACTTATCTGGGAGATGTAGTTTAATCCAACACCTTTTGTGATGTCACTAATGGGGCGAAAACTCGTATCCCCTGATTCACTGCGGTTTGACAGCGGTTACCGGAAGCTCGCGTGAAGCGGCTCCCTGCGTGTGACGTGGAGCTCTCCGTTGAGTTAATCTCTAGTTCTTTATAATAATAATAATAATAACAATACAAATCTGTTTTATTATTATTTATATTATTATTAAACCGCGCAGGGTTGTGCTACAATAGCTCAAACGACGTGGCTTATTCGGGTAAAGTGAAAAAAACAGTACAAAAAAAAAAAAACACAATCAGACGAAATGTCATACGCCGTTCGTTTATAATCATATATACTTATAACCGTAACGGCCCTTCCTCTACAAACGGCGGGAAATTAAGTAGTCACTGCGTCGGGTCTACGCGGAATAGAGAAATAAAGCTCTGGGACTTTTCCCTGTTTGAGTAAGAAAAGGATTCACGATGTCGGAGGATTGACAACAGCACCATCTGCTGGCTAGTAAAAACTATAGCAGTCTGTAATAAAATATACGTTTTATTAAAAAATAAAATAAATAAAAAGTTCTTACCCCTCATGTACTGTTCCGGGTCAATTTGACCCTTTTTGATTTTTGGGCTGTTGGAAATATCAGTTAACGTATGTATATAACAAGTTGTGCGTCACATGTTAGGATGATATCTCAAAAGATTTTGTGGATTCAGAACCAAACTTTACCTCTTGGTGATATAAAGGCACTCTTGATTTCCATTTATTGTCTGAGTGTTATATTTATGAAGTAGAAACCTTTCAATGATATATAGTTTGTCTAGATTATTTTAGGTTTAGACAAAGATACTATCCTTAAACAATGTGCAATCACAAACATTTTAAGAGTGGTAGTCAAAAATAGTGGTTAAAATGTTTTTTTCTAAATCATAAATTCATATATTCATTTTTTGAAATGTGTGAAAAGTACTAATATTATATACTAATTCTATATGTGTCAAAAGATCAAAGGTTTGTGAATGAATCCATCAAGTTCGGCCACACATCTTACAGACATGAATACAGCAATGTGAATATCTTACTTACTGGACATATTGTAGGTCCAAATTTATTAAAATTAAAATGTTATAACACGAGTAATGACATAATGCTTTTTTACTAAAACTGAAAGTATTTTTTAGTTGGGGGCTGTCTTAGCCTTTATTGTAAAAAATGACTGTGATTTTAACTGTAAAAAACTGTGAAATGGTAAATTCCTAAAACTAAAAGTAAGTGTGGAATTTGTAAACTTAAACTGGTCTGATGTCTTTCTAGATTTAGAGGTTCAAATTTTTTTCAGAATAAAGTCTTTAAAGTCGTTGGTCTGGATTAAGCTGTAAACTAAAGGAAATGAAGGAGGAAAATAAAGAGATACTTTACCTTAAATGTCTTTATTTATTAACCCCGAAGTTGTTCCAAACCTGTATGAATTTCCTCTAATCATTCATTGACTGTTTTTCTGCTAATCTTCAACGTGTTTGTGATGAAACAACAGTTTCCAGCACTTCTCATTCATTCCTACGCTATCCATCTCCTAATAATAAAACCATGGCTGTGTATGAAATGTATGAAAGCCATTTGTAGTGCTGTCTGAAACCATAGGGGACTTTTTAAATCCCATAACGCACTGCAATAAATGTGTATACTCAGCGATTGGAAAATATCCATAATGC
Organism: Enteromius trimaculatus; assembly: GCA_032361065.1. Lineage (NCBI taxonomy): Eukaryota > Metazoa > Chordata > Actinopteri > Cypriniformes > Cyprinidae > Enteromius > Enteromius trimaculatus. The sequence goes on from JAUMHP010000294.1 coordinate 4,451,369, forward strand.
ACCGTGAGAGTTGTTGCATCTGAATAATCCCTCCATCAACCACTTGCCTTATAAGGGTACAGCATAATATCTTACAGGTAAACATTTCTTTTTAATTTAGCTTTAAGAGGTTTAATTAAGGTTTATACATGCTCTGATGTTTGTCTGATTATACAGGCCCTTATTGGGGGGGTTATTACTGGTAATGTTAAACCCCGCTAACCTTCTCCCATAAAATACCATAGTACAGAATCTGCTCTTATAAAAATAATAAAGTGTCTGAGACACATAAATCCCATTATGGAGTCCCACAGGGGGCTGTCTTAAAACTGTGAAATGGTTAGTGGTAAATTGACATTCCCATAATTCCCATAATGTGATGCATTTTCAAATTTTGTTTGAATTTGATGTTTTTATTTGAAAATAACTGTTTCTTAGTTTTTTTTTTCTTATCAGTGATGTTTATTAGGCTTGTATGTTACGTGTAATGTTGTTAGATGAATGTTTATTGTATATTTCAGTGTAATGATGGTGTTTAGTGTTTGTGGGAATGACTCTAAGCTCCTTCTATATATGTTCATATTTAAAAGCATATTTGGTTCATCATGTGACTTTCTCATCACCGCCTGCATTTATCAGCGGATTTCAAAACAGCTACAAAACAGATTTCAGTGCTTTAACGGGTTGGCATATCAACAGTATATCAGTTAATTAAATTACGGTATTTAACTGTAATTCTTTACAGTTTATTTTTATTATATATATAGCAGTGGCGGCTACTGGTCTGTGAAATAGGGGAAGCTCATTTTTAAAAAATATTAAACTCTGTAAAAGTGAAACAAGGAATGTGGTGTATAATTGTGTGA
>JAUMHP010000294.1:4458737-4472959 GCA_032361065.1 Enteromius trimaculatus
TCCCGCAATCCCGACTACATATCTAGAAATTCTGACTTTATATCCCGCAATCCCGACTGCATATTCCGCAATCCTGTTTTTATATTCCGCAATCCCGACTGCATCTCCTGCAATCCCGACTGCATATCCCGCAATCCCGACTTTATATCCCACAAACCTGTTTTTATATCTCGCAATCCTGACTGCATGTCTGGAAATCCTTTTTTTATATCCCGCAATCCTGTTATAATATCCCGCAATCCCGACTACATATCTAGAAATTCTGACTTTATATCCCGCAATCCCGACTGCATATTCCGCAATCCTGTATTTATATCCCGAAATTCCGACTTTATATCCCGCAATCCCGACTGCATATCCCGCAATCCTGTTATTATATCCTGCAATCCTGTTATTATATCCCGCAATCCTGTTTTTATATACTGCAATCCCGACTTTATATCCCGCAATCCCGACTGCATATCCCGCGATCCTGTTTTTAAATCCCACAATCTCGTTTTTTATATATCGCAATCCCGACTGCATATCTGGAAATTCTGACTTTATATCCTGCAATCCTGTCGGCATATCTCACAATCCCGACTGCATAGATCTCATAATCCTGATGCTGAAATGTGTTCGTTGCTGCTGTTGCAAGTGATGATGTCTCATGCACAGACAAGTGCAGGTCATTTTTAAAAGAAATGTAAAACGTTGTCAAAGAAATATAGGATACAGTCACAAAATTTGGAATTGGTCATCAAACTTGCATTGTAAATGCAGCTTAGACAGCGGATGGAGACTGATTGCAGCAGCTCATTACAACTATTTTTTGGCAAATCTGACATTACTGGGTGCTTAGCATCAGAAAGCTGCTAAGGATGCACCTCAAACAATCATACGATCAGACAGACAATGTTCCTGATGCATTTGCTATCATTTAGTCAAGGTTTGTCCCAAATTGCATACTTTTCTATGTTTTGTAGTATAAATGTGTAATAATGTGCTCATACCGAACATGCCAAAAAAAAAAATACCTAGATGATGTACTTAACTCTTTCCCCGCCTACAATTTTAAAAAAGGTTGCCAGACAACGCCAGTGTTTCTGCTGATTTTCACTAAAATTTCATGGCCCTCTTAATATTTTGTTGTATGAATATCTGAACTTGCAATACATCAAAATAAAGAACAGAGCCTCTACATTCAAAAAAAAAAAAAAAAAAAAAAATCAAGTTTTATTCTTGCTTCAAGCAATGTTTGTAAAATAAACACATGAATATAGGTAGATTTCATAAAAGAGCAACATTTTTCATTTCGTTTTTCATTAACACTTTCTAGACTCACTCAGGAGATGCATAATAGTGCCCCCTAGCATATAACGGTAAAAACACAGAAACCTGTAAAATTCTGTGTTTGACAGGGAAAGTGTTACATCGAAACACAGTGTGGAATGTCGGACACTTCGTGCACTCAACTGTCGCAGCTGTAAATGCGTCGTACACACTAATGCAATATGTATTTATGCTCTATTTGGGACACAGCTAAGGCGTGAATATCAGCTAATGTCAGAATCACTGCGACAAATCAACACACTGCTGTCACCTGTTAAATGAGAAGGTAAAAATGAGCAGTTTACCTTACGGCTTTAATTCCAGATCTTAAGGAAACTATCCCAGGAGCCTGTAGCCACAGCCATCCCGTCATCAGTGACACCCAAGCAGCTGACACGGTTATCGTGACCCGCCAAAACTCCTGCAAGCACACAACATGAACACGTCACTTTATACGGAACCTCTCAGAATCGGAAAACATCTGTGCTCAAAACGATGCTTACAACAACAATCCACTAAAATAATAAGATACATTTCCAGTTTGCCTCATCAAAAAGACAGCTAATTGTACCGTTTAAATAAATGCAAATGAAGGATGTTAAAGGGCAGTAGATATGTAGATTGGTTTGTTTAGGTGTTTGATCACACCAAAGCGCTGGCTTGGTTAGGAAAGTGGGGTTTGTGAAATAAATCAGCCATGCACCAACAAGACTTCAGCAGATCTCACTGACCTGCGCGGTCGGCTTTAAGAGCATCCCACACGTTGCAGTTGAAATCGTCGTAGCCAGCGAGCAGCAGGCGTCCGCTTTTGGAAAAGGCCACGGAGGTGATCCCACAGATGATGTTGTCGTGAGAATAAACCATCAGCTCCTGATCGGCACGCAGGTCAAAAAGCCTGCAGGTGGCGTCATCCGAGCCCGTGGCGAACGCATTTCCATTGGGGAAGAACTGAGACGAGACAGACAGGTTACCAACTTATACACGCAATCCACACCTGTCATGTCTGAATCAGATTATCATGCGCATCTCGTCCATGAAGCTGGTTCTTTGATCAGTAGTAAATTTCCATTTCCTACATTTACTACTACAATGCACATGAATAAATCAACGATTAAATCAGCCAGCCCTACTTGACAACACTACTTCTTACACAGAACAAGGCATGCAGTATATTTTATAGCATTCTAAGCAGCGATTAAGACCATGTCTATAAGGCTATGCATTATTATATACTTTAAAAAATAATTATGATTTGAACTAAATCTTATTCAGCTAGTTCTATAGGGAGTGTCTGGATTTCTTCTGTGGGCACGTTCTCAGGCTTTCGTGTGGAGATTTACTGCTGATCACAGAAGATTTCTGCCTAATTCTGTTTGCGATTTAATATTGATTTATCGTGCAGCCCGAGTATATGTCAGCAAGTGTTCACGCGAGCCGCTTACACAGATGGCGTTGATGTCGGACTCGTGGCCGGTGAAAGTTTGCCTGCACATGCCTTCTCTGACATCCCAGAGCTTAGCAGAGGCGTCACAGGCGCCCGACACGAACAGACGCGTATCCGGGGCCAGAGACAGTGACATTACATCACCGGTGTGACCTGCGAACGTGGTCGTCTGCTGACCCGTCTCGATATCCCACAGAGCACTGGAAGACAAGAAAGCAACACTCAGTTACACTGTTCACTGTGAACGAAAATGTGCTCCGTTTTGTGAATTTAGATGAAAAGGATGCATGTAATGTAAATGAGGCACTTAAAAACATGGTATTATAAATGAACACAGTGCTGCTCTTCACGCATGCATTTGATTATCACACTAAAACATATCGCATTCTCAGGTATGGTTAATATAAGTTACTTCGAGTAACACATTTTCTCAAGGCAGTATCTATTTGATCAAATATACATGAAAAAAATTGTAATTTTGTGAAATATTTTAAAATAAATTTCCATTTTAATATACTTTAATAGAAATTGTTCCTGTGATCAAAGCTGAATTTTCAGCATCATTAATCCAGTCTTCAGTGTCCTTCAGAAATCATTCTAATATGATGATTTATTATCAGTGTTGCAAAGAGTTATGCAGCTCAATAATTTTTGGGACCTGTGATAAATAAGAAGTTACAATATACAGTCTGCTTTTCAAAAGTTCAGGGTCACTGAAATGAATAGAATACGGTTTAGAGTTACAAACATAACCACCTGTATAGAAATGATCCTCTACAAATATTCATTTCCATGTATTGTTATTTGGCCTGTTAACAGACCTGATCCAGTACTCAATGAAATAACCAAATGCTACAACATTAACATTAAAAACATTAAAAAAAAAACAAAGAATTTCACACAAGAGTTTCAACCTATAGGCTAAGTGCATGTTATCAGAGAGCGTCATGGGAACTGAGGCAGTACCCAAACTCACCAGGTGGTGTCGCCTGAGCTAGTGACAATCTGGTTATCATCCAGGAAGCGGCAGCAGGACAGATAGCCTGTGTGGAGACAGCAGTTAAACAGCAGGAAGGAGAGCCAAACTCGCAGGAGAAGACAGACGGTTTTGTGAAAACCCTTACCCGTGTGTCCAGCCAGCTCGCGGCTGACGCGCACGTTCCCCTCGCGGGTCTTCAGGTTGTAGATGGAGCAAATGTTATCCAAGCCTCCACACGCCACATAGTTTCCAGACGGCGCATAGGCGCAAGTCATCACCCACGAGGAGCGCAGCGGAATAGCGTGCACCTACACATCAAAACATCACATGAGTTATTAATGCGGAATCTCTATTAACCTGAAGCACATAAAAATGACAGTATATTTACAAATAGGTTTGCTTGCTCTACTTGTATCATAGCTGCCAACTGAAATAAATTGGATTTAAAAAATAAATATATATATATAAATTATATTTACTGCTAAAATATGGGTTATGTGACAACACTTCTCCATTCATGCAATTTACAAAGCATCATAGGACACACCTCGTTAAATTAATTGAGAGTCACTATATCTAATAATCAGTTCACACATGTATTTGGCTTTCACATTTACCTTGTTTGTAGTATAGCTGTCCCAGATAATTAGTTTTCCATCCTGGGAAGCACTAACAAGAAGCCTGCAAACAGAGAGCGGAGACATAAAGAAACATCGTTGTCTGACGACTATAAATTAAACATAAAACAAGCTATATGAAGGTGGCATGCTTATAAAGAAACTATATTTTAAGATTAAAGCAGTAAAATAAACAAAACAGTTTTCACATAAATGCTACAATTGGATAATAAGCATTCTAAAACAATACGCTACGAGAGACTGTCTAATGGTTGTTGTTAGTTATGATGTACATATGCAGAAATATTTCAACCTCAAGAAACATATTACTTTTACACAGAGGCAGACAGGAGGAAGTAGTTTTACTTGACTCAAAGAAATGTGAAAAGTAGTGGTTTATCAGAGTCGTTTTCTTTGGGAAATGTTACTTCGCTACATTCCAAAGCATGATGTCATACATTTCACTGCACTAACATTTCATAAATAAAGGTTGTTTGTACTTTTAATACCCAGGAACATTACAAATGTACAACATAATGATCTGGAACGTTGAGAAGTTAAGTTGTCTTCACTACTGTTTTGATTTTATAATAAATATTAAACGATTGATGTCATCCTAGTATGGTGGCACGTAATCTAAGCCACTAGCTGGTCTGCTATGCTACAGAAAGATGCTACCTCCGAACATATTACATGATTATTGGACACATTTAAGGGAACTTCAAATGAAAGCAGAAAAGGCAGGAAATGAGCCTCTTTCAGTGAGCTGCACTCTGAGCGTCCTGAGCATCTCACTCAAGGACAAGCGTGTACACTGAACGCACATCGCTCCTGTTTCAACCTAGCTGAACATGTGTGTAATTACAAACGCTCTTGGTAGTTACAGCTTCACACAAAGTTAAGTGAGACAGAAATAGCAGCAGCAGCTCATCTGTGGAGACGGTTTCCTTTTTGAGCCAAACAGACACTCCGGTTAAATCAGACCACCTTGAAATATTTACAGTATGATGAAAATGTTACTGATATTTTTTGTTATTCTGTCGGTTGCTCTTTTTCTTGGACATGTCCTGGTCAGGGCTTCTAAATTACCCAGCATGTCCAGGTTTTAGAGTGGTTTCTTATTCTTGTCATACTTCCTATGTATAATGACTAAGAAGTAGGTTAGTAGTAGTAGCAGGCATTGTACATAATTAACCAATCATGGTTAAAAGCTGGGCATTTCCCAGCCAGAGCATGACAAAACTCTTATTATTGTGGCACAATAAACAAAGGAAATAGTTCTTAAAGCATGTATAAATCATGACAGCATATTTCCTATTGAAAACAGAAAACACCAAGGCTCCAAAAATAAAAACTAATCGAATGTGATTTCAGTATTTTTGTAGCCTAGGTGTGTCGACTTTTTTCTGTTTTCATTATTAACATATTCGGAGGAGCAGCCCAGTTTTTCCAGTGATGTGTGTGTGCTTCTGCATATTTTCTGTTCCTATGAAGGTGACTTCAGGAGGAAAATGTGTTTAACTGTCACCAACAAACGCTTTCTTCTGATCACCTTGAGTCAGTGCCCCAGTGCATGGCGTAGATCTTCGCCAAGTGTCCCCTCAGCGTCCGTCTAGTGCGCATCTGAATCCGCCCCACAGGCTCAATATTGGCTGTGATCTGCCGGAAACACATGAGAACAAAATCTAGCTCAAAAGACACCCAACTGAAACTCCCTCCCAATACAACAGCGTGATTTGAGAAGAGTCCTACCTGAGAGAGGGTGGCATCCGCACATGCTTTCCGTGCATCCTTAAGAAGAAAAACACAGGTAAGACCACAAATACATACAGAATTGCAAAGGAAGTGTCATAACCAGGCACCACATGACTGAAAATAGTTCAGAGTGACTAGCAAAACGCCTCGGCCTTTGACACAGTTAAGATAAAAACTAGTGCAGAAGGGGCCTGGTTATGACACCGCACGTCATACTCGAGAAAAAACACATCTGTGAGGGAGAACAATGAGTGAAGGTGCAGGGCTGTGCCGTTCAATCAGATATAACAGCGCAAAAGTGCAGCAGCATGCCTTTCCATAGGGCCCTTAGAGCCCACAAACCCGGAACCAAACACCTGCAATGGTTTCGAGGGATGGTTACCTAACTGTAGGCTCCTGTCAAATAACATTCGTTTTTTCTAGACTCTGTTTTAATGGTTAAATACATTTTTTATTAATCAAAATGATGTTTTATTAAAAGACTTACGCCAGTGTGTTTGACCAGAAGTGTGTCAAATAGCTTTGTTATTTATATCATCCACACCACTACAAGTCATTAAATGAGGACATAAACACAGCAGGCTACATGAAGAACATCTCCAAAAACTGCCCCGAGGGTTACTTCGAGAGCATTTGACCGTCTGATTTGAGTAAATATATCGTCATATCATGTGCACACAGAACTGTAAAGGCGTTCAAGGCAAACGTCAAGTTAAGTTTAGACATGGCAGGAGATATATTCTACTGAACAATAGTAATATGTACTTAACCCCTTTCCTGTCACCGTCCCGAATACGGGACACCTGCATTTATTTCACTATATTATAATTAAATGGAATGTAAAAACAGTAATAACAGTAACAGAGAAATTTTCCCAAAAATGGGGGGGTCAGTTAAGGGGTTAATAGGCTACTACAAAAATGATTTCTTCATTGTTTTAAACCGTAAAAGTCTGTATAAATGTTGTAATAGTCTGTAAATTTTTTTTTGAGATTATATTATTTAGTTAAAACTGATTTAATAAAATTGGTATCAAAAAAGGTATCATTCAGGAACTGGTACCGGTATAGAAATTTTTGGAACGATACCCAGCCCTATTCATTTGTCTATTTTAGTTTTATTTATTTATGGATTACATTTAAATTGTTTATTTGATGGTAATAAACAAAAGAAATTCCAACTTATAGATTTGATATTTAAAATATTTATTTAGCATTATTTTATTTTTATAAAAAAATAAAAATAAAAAAAAATCCAGAAATACCAAAAATAATAATGTGTATAAAAAAATAAATAAATATAAAAAATCTGGTAAATATCCCATTAAAAAGAATAAATTGTCACAATTTCTACAAACCAACTTTTAGCTTGAAGGGTTGCTGTGAAGACTTCTAAGTCTCTGTTTTTTATGACAATAGTTTTGTGTGGCTGTCTGTGTTCATACACATACTACAGTGAGTATCACAAACACTTCAGCATGTGAAGTAAACGTAACCTTGCATCTGTGCTATTCATTCACACAGAGACACGCACTGATCTACTTTTGATTCATCTCCCCTGTTATACAGTAAATAACATTTTTCTGACTGGATTCTGTGGGAATCATAGGGTCCTGACATTGTGACGCGTGGCAGCACATGCTGTCGTAAGGTGTGTCGTGTGTTAAGCGCGCGCGTGTGTGCGCGTGTGCATGTGTTTGATGTGGTGTGTGCAACAACTGACTCTGATCTGGTTTTTCAGCTGTTCAGCCTCCTGACGTAACTGGTCGAGTTCGCTCATTTTCTTCTGCTAGGTGATGGGCTTCACTCCGTCCGCTCACTGGCGCTCGCACTGATCTGAAAAACATAAATACCGTCACTCTATTGGTTGCACATTATCAAACAACTGTACACTGTGCATCATTTAAACAGGACACATTTAAAGTTGGAGTTGATGTGAATTTTCATCAAGCACTTCTGTAGAACTGCTTCGAGCAGCACTGGACCAGCACCCACATCTCTGTATTTTGGGCACAGATTTGGTGTGATCTGTTGGCCCAGAACACACCCGACACGATCGCCCCATTACAAACCTGATCGGAGTGTCAGCCTCATTATACAGCGCTTCTGCCTGCCTGCTCAACCCACATCGCTGCTGTGTGTGTGTGTGTGTGTACATGCACAAACACAGCTGACATCAGACAGCGCTATAGTTAGCGCGCCGTTACCACTGGACACAGCGAGAAAAGACATTTCCAACACTAATGAAGGGATGCGAGCACGTCTCTCTCTCCGCCTGTGTCCTTGCCAACCCATGAAGCCGTTGCTTAGCAACAGTGTTGTGCAGCGAGCCTGTGCTAAAGATCACCATTACCGCAGCACAGCGCAACACATCACACGGCTACACAAACGTTTCGCGCAACAGCCGAGAGCGGCTAATCACATCACAATAACGGAGTGCACCGCGCTTAATTAGATCCTAGTTTGAATCTGCTTCCAACTACAAATCAGGAACGATACGCAGAGTGTTCGTGAGGACTCTGACACTGATCTCCTCCTGACACCAAGACGAATGACTAACATTAGAATTCAAATGACTTCTTATTAATCCCTATATATTATAAATATTTGTTAGTGATTTTTAGGGGCTGATATACCAGTAGACACAGATTTTATGAGATATGCACTCGAGTTAATTTGCGGTGTGCAGTGGCCACAAAAATGTGTAGTTTGCACACATTTCTAACCTTCGCAGTGATTTTAAGCCATTTAAAAATATCGCTATATGCGTGCAATGTCTAGAACCATGCACGTGCATCCTAAGAGTTGTTGCTTTATTGGTCTTGAATGGTTCCTACTAGGGCTGCACGATTTGGGAAAAATGTCACAAAATTGCGATTGCGATACGATAAACAAGTGGTTTGACTCAACTTCCTTGTTATAAAAGGAAAATGCACACAGATTACTAATAATGCTGAAATCTGTATTTCTCAACCGAGATACAGTATACAGTGCAATCTAGCAACAACTATCTTTACATTACTGAATTAAATTACATTAGTTCAGTACAGATAAATAAAACAAATACCCATTTTGCTATTTTTTACATGTTGTCCCAAAACATTTCAGCAGGATGTAACATATACTTAGTATATTTCTTTTAATATCTCTTGTCCAGTGCGCCAATCATTTTCTCAAATCCCTCTTTGTTAAAAGTGCGTTCACACCTGAGGAGACTTGGGCGAATAGATCTCGCTATTCGCGTGTAGTTGGACGGCTGAAAATTGAGTTTATGCCGGCGTTCTAACATTTTATCCTACCTTATCAGATTTTGCTACCTCCTATGAAAAAATAGGTATTAGAAAATACTACCTGTTAAATGATGTTTTATTAATGACTAGACCTCAAACAAACCTAAATCTACCCTTTACCGTTAATGCAAAACATAATTTAACAGGTAGCATTTTCTGATATCAAATTGTACTACCTATTTTTTCATAGGAGGTAGCAAGAAAAATCTAGCGCAGATTTTTTTTCGCTCACAGGGGCGGCGCAGAAGCGCGTAGCAGGTGCAGAGAAATGACATAAATCAAAGCTCATGGTACACAGTTTCGGAGAAGAACGCTGGAAAATACGACTGACAAAACAGTGTTCGCGCGAGCAGGTGAGAGAGGATTGAGCACAGGACTGATCACGCGCGAGTGCTTGAATTGGGTTTGATATGAGCTGGCGGCCCCGTTTCTTCACATGTACATCAGTTCTCCTCTATGTACTTCATAGACATCCTTAATCTTGAAGAACCCCATTTGGCTCTGTTCTGATGTTAGTGTGTCTTTGTGTGGACCCAGAGTTGTTCACACACTGTGTGGTATTGTTTTTTGGTATCAAAGTGTTTTCATGAGAAGCGCAGCATCAGACCTGATGGCCATACCAGTATCAATGTTTCTGTAGCCGTAACAGTAAGGCAGATGCTTAGGTGTACTGTACAATGATCACAATGCAAGACAAGCACACTGCATGTTAAAGCAACACTCAGTATGAGATTTGACTGTTTAAATTAGAGATTAAGTATCCCAAAAACAGATTAGATTTAAAGACCGTCCCTGACAAACAGCATGAAAGCCATACAATTTTTTTTTTTTGAATGTGTGTGTCGGTGTGAACGGGTCTTATAAATGGCTGCGCTCTGACAGAAACCCACATATAAAACCACTTTCTGCACATCAGCGTAAATAAAACCGTTGAAACACATATACATGATGTTTCAGGAATAAGCTGCATTCACATACAGGGTCAGTGTGAACATCATGACAAACTGAATGTGATTTTTATTTGTACAATCATTAAAGAAATGTTAAGACTGGCTTCATGATCTTTTCTCATCCCTGTGAGTGTTTTCTAGCGTCTCATTTAAACAAACATCAGAGTTAAAAAGGCCTTCTCTGTGTATCAGTTCAAACTCTTTCTATCACGCATATATGTTCAGACAGATTTTGCACTTACTTAAATATTTCAGTTAAACCTACAGGTTTTATACCTATATACAAAATTTCTAAAATCAGAATATGCTTCGATTTTTACTTGTATCTTCACAATAAACATTCATCCTAACTGGAAACACCAATCTATATATTTTTTCTTCATAGAGGTGCAATGCCTGGCCCCACCCACTTAAACAATTAAAACCCAAACGAAAACATACCGTACTATTACCGCACTCCAGCGAAACACACAAGTCCAGGGGTAAAAGCTTGAATTCTACGGGTCAAGAGTTGGTTCGGTGATCATAGAGAGCGGAGGAAAGTGCGAGTGGACACAGACATGGACCTCGTCCCGTTCTCAATGTCACTCCTGTAATCCAGGGACACAGTTGATTCAGCGCGTCCGCACAAATCCGGTTAACACCAAATCTGCTGATGAACTCTCCTGCTGACCCAAATCCACTGCCGACACTTTCACTCGCGTCGCACGGCCAAGCGGACAAGAACACGAAATCTGAGCAACTTCAGTAACCAGTGTGAATCTTTGAGTGATTCTGCTGCATGGACACACTCCACTAGTAAGATCTCATCTAATTCAGCACATCTACTCCTACTCGCACGCAACGTCCATCTGAAAAAGCAAAAGTCCTGTGCTGCCAAAAAAGTACACTATTAAGGCCACGGATCCACCATTCCCTCAGGTGTGCCGTCTTATTTCTAGAGGAAAGTCAAGCCTTACCTGGATTCTGTATTCGCAGACACGGCTCCTGTGCCTCCGACGGCCAAAGACCTTCTGAATGGATCTACACTGGATAAACACCTCACCAGAATGACAGCGGCTGATTGGCTGGCTCCACGTTTAGATGCAGAGATGCGGTTTAAGCCGCACCTAATCCAGCTGATAAAGTGTCATGTTAATATTGCTAATACAGGGTCAGCGGCTGCATATACAGCTTTAGCTTCAACTCAACAGCACTGCTCACACACACTCAGCATCAAAACCCTGAGCAAACCCTGTCATTTTCCCACCAGCACCAGGTCATTCGAAAACACAATGAATATGGCCTAACTAGAAAGGCATGAGCACAACTCAAAAGACATCCGATGTATTTCCTGATGTAAATATTTGGACTAACATAAAAAGCTCATAAATCGAGAACAATTCTCAACAACGCTAGTGTATCTGAATAATGTGAGTGAATGATTCAATGAACCACACTCAGCCACTTTATAACATCTAAGCAAATATGTTGAATGAATGATTCAATGACTAGCCCATAAAGACAATGACTTGACCATAGGGCTGGGCAATTAATCAAAAAGTAATCATAATCGACATTCAGAACCTATAATCAATAAAATTTTCCCCGGATGATTATTTCGATTACTTTCCCTTTAAAAACAATACTGCGTGTGGAGTCACGTGACCCGACTTGCATGAATAAATCACGCTATTCACGCGTAGTTGGGAGTTTACTCGCTTCATTCACATGTGAACTTCACTTCACAGCAAACGTGAATTCGTGTCATGGGCGGGGCTTCTGCCAGGCGCTTCCAGTCTCTGTACATCGCAAAGGATATGACTCCCTTGGCTCTAGTGAAGCGAAGCGGGTTTAAACACCTTGTTAAAACTCTCGACAGAAGATACACTGTGCCGTCGCGATCACATTTTTCCTGCGCTGCCAAACATGTACAAGACACAACCTGAAAAGTTTAACACGCACATGTTTCGAAGTAAGAAGAGTAAAATTAATGTTCATTTAGTGACATGACAAGATCACCAAGAACACCTCATGCTACCGTGTTTAGGAGAGTTCTATTTTCATTTTTTTTACATTTACATTGATACATCGCACATTAAAATATTTGTTTACAGAAGATGCAAGAAATGCACTGTTTAAAATATTATTTACAGGATATAAAAGTTATTTTATTTAGAAGAGATACTGCTTATTTTCTACTTTTAATAAGAAAAACATTGAAAATAATTAATTTTATTTATTTATTTATTTTTATAAGAACAAAGTGACTGTTAGTTTTAGGAAACGTGTGCTTTAATTTCAGTTGTTCAACATTGATATTAATAAATAATCATAGATAGAATTCAATTCCTTCGATTATTTTAAAATCAAGTAATGCACCCTTCGTTTAAAAATCTCTCACTTGTATTATGTGAGCATATTTACTGTACAAGATTTGATACTGTACAAGATCAAATAAAATAAATCGCTCATTAATTGTAATCGAGTTAAAATGTTCAATTAATCGAGATTTTTATTTTAGGCCAAATCGCCCAGCCCAACTTGACCATATACAACATATAATTTAAGTGATTTAACATTACTCTTATTAGCGCACCTGTGAACAGTCTGTGTAAATTCTCCTAAATGCAGCAGCTATTTCTAAGAGAAAATATCACCTATATACAATAGCCATCAAGAAACCTGTCACATGAACATCTGTATTCACAACACATTCAATATTTAGCTGGTTTGCTAACATCCAAACATGCCTGGAGCAGGGCCCGGAGAGTTTTATAATTCTTTGGAGTAAATCCATCTTCATATCAGAAACAAACACAAAGCTAAAAGTCTTTACAGCATCCCATAAAAAAACAAAAACACTTGAGAAAAACACTGATATGAATATGTTGATTGATGCAATGATACACTGACCGTCCAAAAACACACACACTAATATTTTGTTGGACTGTCTTCAGATTTGATTACAACACGCATTTGCTGTGACTGCAATGTCTACAACTACAACTAAAAATAAAATTATTATTAAAGGAATACTTACCAGACAATATTATTAACCAGAATTTATTTATTTATGAAATGCAAATGTAAATACACAACACGGTATTTCTTTTTAAATAAAATGCATTAGAGATGTTTTTGATTTTTTATACATTTAATTAAAACTAAAACTTTTCTATAAAATAGAAAAAAGGGTTTAATTTGATTTGTTACACTTTTAGTAAATGTCTGTTTAATATCGTAAGTTTCATTAATTTAATTAATTAGACATGTTTTTGATTTAACTCAACCATTAAAAAAAAGAGTCTAGAAAAATTGAGAAAGAAAAAAAAAAAAAATTGAAAAATTATGCAGAATCTTTTTTATACATTTTATGGAGCCCTACTGATGGATGATGCTGTGTCTGTATATTTAGCCAATTTGCTTATTAAAGTCCTTTCACATTTAAAAGAAAACAAAAATTGAGATAACCAGGTGTTAGATAAAAGTAATTTTGTGGGAAATAACGCAATAAAGCCTAAAACACTGAGGACAGTACAGTGTTTGTCTGTGAACACTGAAGGGTGGACTTTTGTAGAGGACGGGAAGGAAATCCGACCTGTGAGAGCTTCCTGTAGAGATGGCTAATGCACTGAAACACTGAGCAGGGCCTCAGAAACAAACCATCATTTTACAGCATATTAGTCTGAAGACCACAGAAGCTGAAAACTGTATCACGATATCAGTGTTTAATATCAGTCCATATCGATAATTATTGATATTTTTAATGACTCACAGAAATGTCAACAACAATGGAAAATTCAAATAATGTAAACATCATGCACTGCCTCCGTTATATCTTTGTAGCATTTAGATTCTTTGTCATAAGGCACTGATGCAGAGTCCCTCTCCACGG